>PVIA01010259.1:0-53219 GCA_004024845.1 Tonatia bakeri | reverse complement strand
AGGCGGTAAGATGATCAGATTCAGGATGAACTTTAAAAGTAGAGCCTGCAGGATTGGCTAATGAATTGGGTGTGCTGAGTGAAAGAAAAAGGGTATGTTTCCTCGGTGGTTTGGCCTGAGCATTGAATGGATGGTGGTGCCATTTACTGAGATGGAGAGCACGAAGGACAGAGTTGGCGGGGAACAGAGTTCTGTCTGGGAAATGCAAGTCTGAAGTCCCTAGTAGATACCAGACTGAGATGATGGGAAGCTGAGTGGTAAGGACCAGACTGCATCAGAGGGGACACTGAAGCCCGAGAGAAGAGTTTGCATTACAAAGCATTGCTGTCTCTGGCTCACAGGGTCAGTAATGACCTCGCACCCAGCCCAACTCTATCTGGAGGACAAACTAAAGCTATGTAATAATAGCTCGTGCTTACTGAGGGCTTACTGTTTGCTAAGGGCCATGCTAAGGGTTTCACTTGCATTGTTTTATTTAATTCTTGCTTGCAACCACCAGTGAAGCTGGGACTATTACTGTTCTCACATTTCAAATGAGGAAATTGATGACTTGGAGAAGTCAAGTAACTTCTCGTAAATTACACAGTTGGTAGGTTTCGGAATTAGGACCCGAACCCGTGTCCGCTGGTTCCAAAACACACGCACGGCTCCGATACTGTCTACTCTTCGACTCTCTCCCGGGGGCGCCCCGAGAGCCCGAGGCCCCGAGGGAGGTGAGTGTGCCTTCCTACCTCTGGAAATTTTCCGTGCAGGACCCCTTTCAGAGACCTCACCTGAAAGCCTCACCCTCTGGCCCCAATGGACAACCGCGTCCGAATCTACACCAGAAGCTTCGCATACGTAGAAGACGTACTTCCGCAGGGACTTGCTGCTGGCTGAATCTTCAGCTACGGTGGGAGGGGTCAAATGTGCAGCTTCGAGGGCCCCAGAACTGGATTCAAAGTCTGACTCCCACTGTTTACTGTGCCAGCTTGAGCAAGTTACTTAACCCTGGCTCTCATCGGTAACATGGAGATAACAACAGGACCTTCCTCACATGGCTGTCAGGAAAATTCCGTGAGAGAATCCATGTAAATCACTCAGAACAGACCCTGACCCACAGAAGAGGATCAGTAAATGTTAGCTAAACCAAAGAAAAAATTTAATGTTTTTTGTCTTTGCCCTTTCAGTATTTGGAGTTGAGGTCTCTTTGCTATGTATCATTACAGCATACTCATATATATCATCTCCCTTCCAGGTCACAATTTCTTCTGTAGAAAGTTTTCACTTTTCATCCCAGGAAATTCTGTAGTTCAACTTTCCTGTTACTTGATGAGCTAATTCTGAATATTTATGGGTCTGGCTAATGTTTTTCTCTGAAAAGGAGAGGCCAGAGTAGGACAAATCACAACCACCATTTTCCATTGGCCCAACCCGATCAAAAGGTCGCTGCCCTGTGTAACCTCCTTATCCATTTTGCCTCCTTTCCTTTCTTTCCTTTGTCTCCTAAAGTCGTAATTTACTTCTAAGCCTTAAATTTAACTCTGCAGCTGAATAAGCCAACACTGAATGGTATCAGCTTTTCTTTCTTTAAAAAAAATAACTTCACTGAGAAATAAAATTTACATACCATACAATTCACCCATGTAAAGTATACAATTAACGATTTTAGTATACTCACAGAGTTGTACAACCATCATCACAGTCAACGTTAGAACATTTTTGTCACCCCAGAAGGAAACCCCAAACCCAGTCACAGTCGCTGCTTACTTCCCCGCTTTTCCCTCCGGCCTCGCCCATCTACTTTCTGTCTCTTGGACTTGCCTGTTCTGGACATTCCATGTAAGTGGAATCACACAATATGTGGCCTTTTGCAAATGGCTTCTTTCACTTAGCATACTGTTTTACTTTTCTTTTTCTATTTAAAGTTATTTTTAGACAGAGAGGAAGGGAGGGAGAAAGAGAGGGAGAGAAACATCGATTGATGGCCTCTCACACATGCCCCGACTGGGGACAGAACCCGAAACCCAGGCATGCACCCTGATGGGGAATTGAACCCGCGGCCTTTCACTTTGCGGAACGACACCCAGCCAGCTGAGCCACACCAGTCAGAGCAACATAATGTTTTCCAAAGTTCATCTATGTTGTAGCACATGTCAGTACTTCATTTCTTTTTATTGCTCAATAATATCCCATCGCACGCATATTTCATGTTTATTCACCAGTTGATGGACGTTTGGGTTGTTTCCACTTTGCTATGAGCATTTGTGTACATGTTTTTGTTTAGAATATGTTTGCAGTTCTTTTGGGTACATTCCTGGGTGTGGAATTTACTGTGTTGCATGAGAACCCTGTGTTTGACTTTTGGAGGAACACCCAGACTGGTTTCCAAAGTGGCTGACCTGCTTTCCCTCCCCGGCAGCCGTGTGCGAGGTTCCAGTCTCTCCACATTCTTGTCAACACTTGCTATTCGCTGTCTTTTCGATCAGAGCCAGCCCAGGGAGTTCGAAGGGGCATTTCCTTGCGGTGTTGATGTGCCTTTCCCGGATGGCCAGTGCGCACCTTTGCATGTGCTTCTTGGTCATTTGGGTATGTCTTTGGAGAATGCTTATTCAGATCTTTTGCCCATTTAAAAGTCTTCTACTGTTAAGTTGTAAGAGTTCTTTATATATACTGGATGTAAGTTCCTTATGAGAAACATCATTTGCAAATATTGTCTTCCATTCTGTGGGCTATCTTTTCACTTTCTAGATGGTATTATTTGAAGCACAAAAGTTTTTAATTTGATGAAGTTCAATTTCTTTTCATCTTCTGTTTCTAGTGCTTTTGGTGTCATGTGTAAGAAGTCATTGCCTGACCCAAAGTCATGAAGGTTTATACCTATGTTTCCTTCTAAGAGATTTGTTGTTTTAGCTCTTGAAGTTAGGTCTTTGATCTATTTGGAGTTAATTTTTATATGTGATATGAGTTAAAAGTCCATCTTCAGTCTTTGCATGTGCGTTTCCAGTGGTCCCAGCACCGTTTGTTGATAAGACTGTTCTTTCCCTGGCACTCACGTCAAAGATCAATGCACTGTAGGTGTGAGGCTTTGCTTCTGGACTCTCAGTCCTGTTGCACGTTCTACACGTCTGTCCTTATGCCCACCCTACCACTTCTCGCAGCATTTTATAAAGCTGGCTCTGACCTAGACTTTTAAAGGCATCTGGTCCAGTTCCACAAAATTGCCCTTTAGGACATTTTTAGATAGACCACATTATATTTAAAAAAATAATTTTAGAAGTTTCTCCTAAGTCTGGCTCTAAAATGCGGAAGGCTTTACTCTGCTGCTTCAAGGCTTAAGTCAAGCAGCTTTAACAGAATTTCAGGTACAGCACGGTGCATTTCTTTTCTGTAGAGTCATCATTTACTCACCTTTTGAACTCTGTTTAAGCAACCGGTCACACTGATTCTCCAGATCCCTCCCTGCTTTCGATATATTGAAGGAAACTTCTAGTTTTGCTCTTGAACCACCCTCGCAAAAGGCTCACCAGGTCATGTTTTTGTTTGCTGAACCAGTTGCCCTTGAGCTGCCACACATCTGCTTTCTTGTTCTCATCACTTAAGCAAGGATTCTGTTTTTTCAAATAGGCCTGATTCTCAAAACAATATCTGTTTTGCTATTTAGTTATATAGGGTTTTGATTCAAGGACCTCATCTTTTTTTAAAAATCCAGGGCACATCATTTTCTTAGATATAAAGTATGCTTTATAATAGTCTTCCCATCACGTTCAGGATCTTAAAAGTTTCCTCTGTAGGAAGGACTCTTTCCTTTTGGGTTCCAGAAGCTGCCCCTTTCCTGTCCCTACAGGGCTAGGAGTGGCAACAGTTCTGTGGTCATTCTCCCTGGGATTGTACCACCTGCTGTGGTCCCCTCCCCACTTTGTAGATAGTCCCTATTTTGGGCCCTCCCTGAATGTCCCTAATTTGAGTGTGCCGTCTGTTTTCTTTGGGACCCTGACTAATGTAGCAATGCATACGGAACTTCTTAGTTTGTTAGAAAGAGGGGAGGGACACTAATGTTTATTAAATAATTCCTTTCAGGTACTCTTTGAAAACATTCTCAGTGGGTAGAAGGAAAACAGAACTTTCCCTTTAATTTAATTCTCCCAATAACCCTATCAATTAGTGGTACTGGTATTTCAGGACAAGCAGCTGAGGTTCAGAGAGATTCGGTCACTCAGCAACTAAGTGACAAAACTGGAGCTCGAATATGCATCTGGATATAAACCGGAGTTTACGAACATCTGGCTCCATGCTCATTTTCTTGTCTACCTTGCTGGGAGGAAATTCATTTGGTCTTCCTAACTGATAACAATTATAAAAGGAAAAAAATCCTTTAGTGATTCCCAGTTACTGACAAGACAAAATCTAAATTCCTTAACCTGCTGCTAATGATTCATCATCCATTCACTTATTCGGCTAGAGTTTACTGAGTGCCTGGTGTGTGTCAGGCTCTGTCCGGCACTGGACATGGCAGTGACCAAAAGGGACAGAACTCCTGATCTCATGAAGTTTATATTCTAAAGGGGAGACAAGTAAATGAGTAAATAGGCATATAATTTATCAGACAATCATAAATATTTTGGAGAAAAATAAAGCAAGGAAAGGGATGAGGGAGGTTGAGGATTTGCAATTTTGAGTAGAGGAGTTTAAGGGATGCCTTCGCTGAGCAGGTGACTTCTGAGCAAACCCTGACACAGCAGGGGAGGGAGTCGGGGATTTCTGGGGAAAGCAGTGGAGACAGGCAGCTTTGAGGAACAGCCAGGAGGCCAGCGTGGCTGAAGCTGAGTGAGGGAGAAGGTAGTAAAAGATGTGGGCGGACAGGTGGGTTGGCGGTGGATCAGGTAGTGCCTTCAAGTCACCATGAGGACTTCTGGGAGAGGCTGAACTGGAGAGCAGTGAGCAGAGGGAGCTGCATTCAAGTCTCCTGAGGCTGCCGTGTTGAATAGACTGTAGGAGGAGGGGCAGGGACTGGGAGAGCCCTTTGCGAAGGACCCTCAGGCTCCTTCTCCGGATGCTGCCGTATAAACAGTGGGGTTTACTTATGGTTCCACAAACTGCTGTGCTCTTTCTCACCTCCAACTTTGCTCCCGTTCACTCCCCTCTCCACCCACCTAAGTCTCCGCAGTTCTTCCAAAGCCAAAGCTAACTTCCTCGCTTCTTTGACAAGGCTAAGAAAGTGCCCCGGGGAGGCCGGAGAAAGTGGTCATTAGCCCTGAAAAGAGGGTCCCCATTTGCTGACAGTTGAGATGGGAAAACACATCCAGAGGAAAACGTCCCAAGGCAGTGCAGAGGATATGGAAGTGACGAAACAGCCCAAGATACTCCCCTTCAGTTCAGACAGTTCATAAAGCAGCCCAAGAAGCTTGTTTGGGGGCATCAGTTGAATTAATCCTGAATTTCTACTTTGGATTAATCTACTGCTTTTAAAAATAACGACAACCGTCTCTCTCTTTTTGAACAGGATCTTCGATGGGAAGGCAGAGATGCACTGGCTCATTTTGCCCTAGTTCTCTTTGGAGGAGCTCACGCCTTGCTGCGCTTTCTCTGGAACCACCATTTGATGTAGAAGGAATGCACATCAAGTTCTGTTTTCCTTCTACCCCCTGAGAAACACGAATCCCACCGCCACAGATGGGAAGAAGACCCTTCCCTGTCTCCCTCTCTTTTTATCCGCCACTGTTGGTTTATGCCTGGTTCCTTAGAGAACTGCGGACTCACTGACCATCTGTCTGTTCAGAGCGGCTGCCTACGAGATGTCAGTGATTGCCTGTGGTAGGGCCCAAGGCGCACTTAGGAGGTGCTGTGGATGGTCTCAGTGCTCCTTGAGAGGAAATCTTGAACATTTCCTTCCCCAAGGGAAACTGAACCTCATCCTCAAACCAGAGATCACAGAAATGGGTGTGTTCTCCTGGGCGCCTCCCTGGCCCCAGCCACCCGACGCCCCGCTCTCAGTGCTCCGCCCAATTCCGCGGTGCCCCGTTCTTCTTCCTTCCCGTCTACCTCACGTTCCCTCTCTCCCTCCTTGTAGAAGTATTACAGGTATTAAGAAAGTTTGTCGTTATAATTTATAAGTTCTATATATGTTTGAGTTCCTTGTGAGAAAAGTGTTATTTAAAAATAAACCGTTATTTTATTGAGCATGAAAACCTATGCATATTTCTTTTGTGAGGGAGGGATTCCACTCACTCCTGCTCATGTGCGTTCACAATGTCATAGACGTACAGCGCACGTAGCATCACCTTTGTCCTTCCAAAGGGAAACATCCCCATTCCTTCAGTCGGCCTCACGCCACACCTCCTTATTTCCATCGCCTCCCAAGGTTTGGCTTGCTGACATGAAACAGGTCCTTAAAACTTTATTCTTTATTTAAAAAAATGTTTAAGCAAAATTCACTGATGAGAGAGAGAGAGAGAGAAGGGGGAGGTAGAGAAACATTGACTTGTTATTCCACTTATTAATGCATTCATTGGTTGATTCTTGTATGTGCCCTGACTGGGAATCAAACTTGCAACCTTGGTATATTGAGACACTGCTCTAGCCAACTGAGCTGCCTGGCCAGGGCCTCTCTTTTTCTTTCTTTCTTCCTTCCTTCCTTCCTCCCTCCCTCCCTCCCTCCCTCCCTCCCTCCCTCCCTTTCTCCTCTCCCCCATCTTCCTTTTGAATATATATTTAATCATATGACATCAAAAATTATTAAAAATTTTGCAATGAAAAACCTTGCTCTTATTTTCTATCTTGAATCCCAATTATGTCATTTATTATACATCCTACCAGAAGTGTCTTTGTACAAATATGTATACACACACAGAAAAGATAGTGTGTAATACTACCGTTGGTGGTAACACTGGATGAAGGGTAAATGCATTTGTGACTTTGCTCGATCTTGCCATGCTGCCCCCCATGGAGCCATACCACTTCCTACGTCCAGTGAAGTGCTCTCAGCCTCTCCAATAGATTGTATTATTAAACTTTTGAATTTTTGTTAAATTAATGGGTAAAAAAATTATATCTCAGAATAACTTTGATTTGCATGGCTTTTACAATGAGTGAGTCTAAGCATCTTTTTCTAAGTTTAGGGACCACTGGGCATTTTGTTTTATGTGGACTGCCTATTTATATCCTTTGCTCGTTTTTCTGTTGTATTTCTGGCCTTGTTCCTATTGGTTTCTAGGAGCTCATGATGTGTCAGTGCTAAGCCTTCTTTGTATTCATAACAGTAGCTACACCATCAACCTTTCCGTGGAAGGTTATTAGGGCTTCTTCCCTCCTTTTCTTCTGTGGCTATGTTGGTTTGGAGCTTACAGCCTCTCTCGGTTTCCTGTCAAGACAGAGGGAGCTGAGGTAGGTGCACAGGGTAATGAGCAGCTGGGCACCACGTCTGGGGCGGCCAGGGGCCTGGCAAAGGTGCCAGTCGGGATCCACTGAGTACCGGGGTCTAGGTCAAGAGGAGCACCACGCCAGCACTGTTGGTGGCTCCCAGGCTCAGGGCCTTGGGGCCTCCACCCAGCCAAATGGCATGTGGACAAAGGTCACCCACCCCTAAGGGCAGGCAGCTGGTCCAGATGGACTTCGTGAGGGCGGCCCCTCCTATCCATCTGCGGAGACGCACAAAGGCGGCATGAGGTTGGTCTGTCGTGGTCCTGAGCCCTGGCCCAGGAGTTCCCTCGGCTCCCCGGATCTGGTAGAATCCCACCTTAATCTCCCTGGAAGCCAAGGCAGGCTGCCGGAGGAGCTGTCCACTGGGCGGGAGGACCTAAGCCACAGCGCACCAGGGCTCTGCTCCTGCAGGGGCCGGGCCCTGCCCTCCCACAAGCCCGCCGGGGTGGGAGTGGAAGCCGGATCCCGCTCTTTCATTTTCGTTTCCCGGAAGGATAGCGATTACCGGAGCGCCCTGCACGCCTGCTCGTCCGGGGAACTGAGCGCACACTACCCGGCACTTCTTGAAAGAGATTCCTCCCACGAGACATTTCAGTTTTCCGGGCCGAGTTAGGCGTTTGGGAAGGGAGGGTCTGGAAGCGCTGGCCTAGGACCCAGCAGCGGCAGGCTTTGGAGAGCTCACAACGGACAGCCGGGTGGCTCCCTCACCTCCACCTGTAATGCAGGTAAGAGCCTGGCAGCTGAACCACGCAGCAGAGCCACCTGCCCCCACCCCTTCTCCACCGCCTCATTTTCCGTACTTATTGTATCAGACTATTTTTTTTTCCTGGCTGGGATCTCACTTTGCAACACTTTCCCCAGCCTCACCATGCATCCCTTTACGCCCCTCACTCCCCTCCCAGCACTCACCTCCAGCCCCTCTCTCTCTTTGAAATTCCTGTGTGCCGGCTTTCTGTCCCTCCCTTCACCTCCGCATCAACCAGATGCGAAGTCCCTGGAAGCTTCTGCACAAGCCAGACCTGCACGGCTGGCTCACACAACGGCCACGCAAGAGCCCTCTCCTTAGCAATCCCTCCCCATTTGCCACATTTCTCTGGGATCCTCCCCCCCACCCCAAGGCCTTTCTCTACCCCGCTCTCCCCAAGATCCATGCCGTATGTATTTTATCACATTCCTCCCTGGCCTTCATGCCGAAACCCAGAGCTCTAACTCACAGCTGCCTGGTGGTCTTTCCCAGGCAGGCAGTCCCAGCCCTGGGATTCCCCTTCCTCTTGCTTGGAAGAGGGTGGAGAAGACTAGGATCTTCCTGGAAGTCCTAAGCCAGTCCTAGGGCTTGAGCCCCTCCTCCAGCTTGGCAAGCCCCCCACTGCCTCTGAGGCTGGGTTACCTGGGAAACAGCACCAAGTGGGGCAGGTTGGGGAGCAACCAGAAATAAAGTGGGAACTACCCCAAAAGGCGTGGAATCCTCTCCTGCAGTGACCAAGGCTTCTGGGGTTTGCTTTGCTGGCCTTGACTGTGGTCTTTTACTTGGCAGCCTTTTACTGCAGACTGGCCTCCTCAGACACCAAGGAATGAATGTAACACTCTTGAGGATCCTAGAGTGAGCCAAAGACTGGCTGGGGCCGCTTTCACTTTCACTTTTTACGATGTGGCAGTCTGTGACTGGGGGTGCGCCCCCAGGGTCCTCCTGTTTCTACCAAATCCTGCCACTTTTTCCATGCCTGCACCCTGGAGAATGAGCTCTGAGGGCTAGACTGATCGTGGGACTTTGGGTGTCAGAACTTTGTCTTTTCTTTTTCTCTTTTAAAAACACCTTTTAATCATTTGTTTATGTCTGACTTAAGGTCTGTTTATCCTGGCCCCTCAGGTTCCCACGGAGTATCATTAGACCCTCAGATCTCCAGCTTACAAGTCAAGTCTTGGCAGGGCAGCCTTCTGATGGGGTCAGGCACATGCCTGAAAGCTTGAATAGGAAAGACAAAATTTGTCAAGTGTCCACTATGTACAAGATGTTAATGGTATCAAGCTAAAGACATACATGGTTCCTACTTTTATGGTAGACATGGAGATGGATGGTCTTTCCCTTGGAAAAAAATTCTTAACACCTTTAAGGTTGACTGAGCCTACACCAAGATGCTCACCTTTGACGCCCTGGTTTTTCTTGTCTAGGAGGGAGCAGTGGCCGGTTCTCCTGTGAGCCCCCTGGCAGCCACGCCACCTCCGGGCAGCCAGGCCCAAGCGAGATGTGAAGCTCAGGTGGACCTGCTGGGTGAGGGGGGGATCTGCAAGCTGCCAGGAAGACTCCGTGAGTAGAGGGGAGGAGAAAGGGAGATGTTTTTAAAGGTCATAAATGTGATGGATAAACTTTTCTTGTCTAAGGGTTTAGCATCCTTCAGTTTGCTATTTCTTTGCTGGGTTTTCTGTAACTGCTCCTCGGTGAGGAAGTCAGAGGAGATAAATGTGATTCTCCTTGCAGAGAATACAGATGCACAACCAAGTGTGAGGCGCCCGCCTCCTCCCTGCGGAGAGGCGGGCTGGGACCCGAGAGGCTGTAGGGCCCCTTCCAATCTAAAGGCCACTAGTTGGGGGCGTGGCCAGTGAGGAAGCCAGATGGGGCTAAACAGTGAACAGTTGGATGTATGCAGAACGCTCTTTTAAATAATTACATTTACTTTTTATTTTTACAAAAATAGCATGTGCTTATTATCAAAAATTGGGAAATGACAGAGATGCATAAGAAGAATATATAGAGAACAATCAAATCCACCCCAGAATCGTGGTGATTGATTTTGGGGGTTGGGTAGAGGTGGAAGAGTGTATAGGGGGAATAAATGGTGATGGAGAAAATAAAAAAAAAATTAAAAAGAATGTAGGTTGTAAAACAATAAAAAAACCCCAACCAATCAAACAAACAAAAAATTCTACCCTAAAATAACCATGGGCAATATATTGGCCATGTCCTTTCATTGCATTTTCTAAATAGTGCTCTTGTCTGAGGAAACCTGTAACCATGGAGAGGGTGTTTCAAACAGCAAAGCTGAGGGGTAGGAAAGCTAAGTGACGTGTTGGAGATCACACAGGCTCTCCACGTTAAGGCTAAATCTTGGTCCTGCTGATAATCTTCAAAGAGATTTTTAAATGCACTTCCTAAACTGTGTGAATCCTGGGATAGGCAGCTAGCTGAGGGGCGGGCGTGATCTTTGACTGGGTTCGGGTCTTGGCAGCTGTGGGAAGCACGTCTGGCCTGGGCTGTAAAGCACCCTGCCCACTTCCTGCTCGGCTGGCCCACGGCTGGAACACTGCTGTATTGATTTCACGCCCTTCTGATTTCCTGGCCACAAAGTGCTTTCTGAGGTGCTGACAGAACTGGGCAGAATGTGGGGTGGGACCTCACTGTCCTTGGGAAGAGCCTGCTGCCCCCTTGTGCCTCTGTTCTCTGCTGCCTAGCATTTTTTGAATGGGGAACATAGCCTGTCTTTCCATGATCAGAGGGAAGGTGGGGACCAAGACATGGACACACGGACGGGAGCAAAGCCCAGAGTGTGGGGGAGGCTGTGGTATCTCCGAGCAGTGCAGAGGGAAGGGGGGAGAAGGGCGAAGCTCTTCTGTAAGGAACCTCTATTGTTTCATTTTGTCCGGATGCCAACCCTAGCTGGTAGCTTGGGGCTCAGGGCTGCTCCAGGGAAATATTTGCAATGGTTACATAAAAGGTAGGACTGGGGCTCCATTCCCAGCCCAAGCCATGGTGACAAGGAAAAATAGGACCTTGGGGACAGACCTGAAGACCCTGGGTGTTGCTGCTGAAAAAGGTCTTAGAGGTTGTCTAATCCAGTCCCCTCATGACAGCTGAGGACACAGCCTCAGAGAGGGAGGGGCTTCTCTGCAGGTCCCCCAGTGCCCTCTGGATTGTTCCCTGGGGCCCCCACCACGTTCAAAGGCCACTCCCTCAAGTGGTTCACCAAATCCCAGGATGTCAAAGCTGGCAGAGACCCTAGATGTCACCTCAGGTAACTCCTTCATGTTCCAAATGAGGAAACCAAGGCCCATGAGATTTGTTCTGCCCAAGGTCAAGTACCTTTCAGCCTCCTGCCTCCTGTTTTGTGCCTAGCTCAAGGCTCCTAAGGCTCCTGGGTGAGAGGGGACAGAAGTGGGGGCTGGAAACTTTAGTCACACCCTCAGTGAATACAACTGTGCGAGCCTTTTCATTTGTGGAAGCCCCTTTTGTGGGGCCTCCTTTATGCACATTTCTAGTGACAGAAATTTCCTCCCCTCTTGAGCCAGCCTGTTCCCTGGTTACGCACGCAGCTCAGACCACAGGGTCAGGTGACCTATCTAGAGCTCCTAAGGTACTAGTCCTGTTGCCTTGGGTTAGATCTCTCCAGAACAGGGTGTCTTCAGGGTGTCCAGACCTGAAATACTCCACAGAGGAGAGAAGGAATTCAGAAGAGTGTTCCCTCAGGCCAGGTAGCTCTGTGGGCAACTGGAGCTCAATCCCACGGGGACCTCTGGGGGACAGCGAGAGCACACCCTGAGTTATCCCAGCCCAGGGGTAAGGAAGCTGGGTCTTTATCCACTCATTTCTCATCCCAAAAGGATGAAGGCTGCTTCCAGGGGTGTGGAGTCCCAGCTTTCCAAGCTGCCCTGCTCAGTGGCTGAGTCGGGCACAGAGTAAAGGGCAGCGTTTGGCCGCATTCACCGTGTGGAGAGGAGAGCAAAGGGCCTTGGGCGGGGCACCAGCAGCATCTTCTGTGTTTCTCATAGTAGATTCCGTGACTCATAGTTACTTCTGAAAATATTCAGGCAACACGGTTCTGGCCCTTAGCAAATATCTAACAGTCTTAAAAGATAGAGGACACTAAATGACTCATTTTCCTGTCAACAACATCCCAGAGAAGCAAACTGCTGACACTTTATGAGGGTTTGACCTTTCGGATGGCTGGGGCCGTGTCAGCCCGATTCTTGCATTGCTGGAAATTGGGTTCCCCTTGCTGGGCATCTCTCTGACATTTATTCCTAGTCCCCCACCCCATTCCCTCCTCCACCTCCAGCTTCCGTTCTTATCATCAGGGCTGGTTTGCCTCAGCAGGAAGGCGAACAAACAGAACAAATCTGATTGAGATTTGTGAGTCAGTGCCGGCGCAGCACACGGGCTAGGGCCCCGCCGGGCTCCTGCCTGTGTTTATTTGCCTGACGAGAGGGGCCGTTGGCAGTGGGAAGTGCACTCCGAGGACGTCTGTGATGTCTCTGTGTCTTTGATGTCACATGATGTCACGACCATGATTGTCCTCTGTGCAAGTGGAGAGAGAACAGATCTGCCCGAGGCAGGGCAGGGCGGGTGGAGTCCGGAGCCGGGAAGCCAGTGCCAGCCCTACGACCACTTCTGGGACCAGGCTGAGGTCACAGGGGAGTGCACCTGGGAGGAGGTGATGCCACTTCGAGGGACAACTCAGGGGATTTCAAGAGGAGGCAGTTTAGGAGTGATCACCAGCACAGCCTCACTCGATGAGAGAAACTGAGACTCCTCGAGACAAGAGTCATCTTTAAAGCCTAAAATCAGATGGGGCCCCAGCCCAGGGCTCTTAGTTCCTGGTCCGGGGGTCTCTTCATTTTCCAGGAGCTTATCCCTGGAAAAAAGCTCTGTGAACTTCCTCATTATCGGATGTAGAGGAATTGAGACATCTTTGTGTTTCAACATTGACTTTCAAAGCTCCTAGCTCTGGTTAAGCCACAGGAAGAGACATGAGCGCCACCTCTAATATTCAGATGTCGGGTCGAGGGGCGGCATCGCTCTGCAGCTCCCTGGCAGGGTGAGCGAGGGCAAAGGGCCTGGGGAGCTCCATTGTTCATGGCCCTGCTCGAGCTCCCGTCCTTCACTTCCAGTGGAGTCCTGGGCAGTTATTTCAATAGATACGCTTCTAACAACTGTGGCTTCCTGGCTCCTAGGGCAGGGCTTTTCAAACCTGAACGTGCTTGTGAATCTCCTGGGTTCAGTGGGTTCCAGGTGGGGCCTGGGACTCTGCATCTCTAATGAACTCCAAGTGCCGCCGCTGCTTTGTCTGAGGACCTCACTTATGCAGCTAACTCCTAGCAGCGATTTTCAAAGTGCTGATCAAGAGCACAACGGAGGTGAAATCAATTTAGTGGGTCAACATAAGTATGTTCACAAAAGGAAATAGTGTATGTCAGAGTACATCGTAAGGCAGCTGTGATTTCAGGAACTCTTTGTTGTGACTATTTGTATATCCGGGTCTGTGGGACATGATGTAAGACGTTTTCAACTTTGGGTTGAGGTCAGAATGGTTTGAGAAACGCTACCCTGGATGATGGCATAGTAGAGGTGGTAAGCTAGATGGGTACAAGTGTAAAAGCACAAAGGTGGGCTGGAGTGGGAGGATGGAGACTGAAAGAGAAGGTTCTGGAAGTGGTGAGTGTTGACGGTGGTGTTCCTCACCTGACAGTGAGAAGGACTATGGCAAACAGCCCACAGAAGGGAGATTCCCAGAACTAACAATCTGTGGACAGAGAACCTGTCCTTCTAAACTCAGGGCGTGGGCCGGGCTGAGTGAATCTTCGTACAAATGGAAGACACCCCTCCTTTGGGAGGAAACCGAGCCGAGCCCTAGCTGGGCTTCACTCCATCTCCGGTTCCGCCTCACAGACGTGCCTCAGTGCCGGAGGACGCAGCATCTGCGCTGGCCCTGCCCCCGCCCCGCAGTGAGGTGACGGCCATAAAGCTGAGTGTGATCACCAAGGAAAGCAGTACCGGCTTTTCTTGGTGATCACTGACAACGGGGCGACAGATTAGAGGGGCCCCTGGACAGACAGTGACACGAAATAAACCAAAGACAATGTTGATGCTAAGCCACAGTTACGGCGGCAGAGAAATAAGCTAGTCCCTTTGTTTTCAGGCACCTCTCCCACTAAAGATGTTGATGATAATAATGAAGGCCTTTGTTAAGTTTTTACATTTGATCAGGTATTGTGCTGGACATATCCTATAAATACACCCTCTGATTAAGTGCACTCGATAGACCTGGGAAGTAGGTTGTTATTATCCCCACTTTACAGATGTGCAAACTGGCCTTAGAGTGGGGTGAATGATTTTGTCCAGTCAGCCACCAGTACAATGGTGAAGCTGGTATCCGAACCCCTATCCTTCAGACCCTACAGCTGTCACTCACAGCTTGCATTTTTAGGGGCCCAGCCAAACACTTTACACTGTGTCCTGCACACGTCCTGGAGGCCCTGCCAGGTGGGTAGAGCCGGTTGTTTGTTCTGATCTGGATGCTGAAGGCTGGTCCAGCTCTGTTGCTCCTGGAGGTCACTTGGCCTGGTGATCTGCAGGCAGGGGCGAGGAGCGGCAGGAAACAGCTTTGATCCTGTGGGGAGGGGCAGCTCGAGGGAGTCTTGAGAACAGGGTGGAGGGGATTTGACTTAATTGGGGTGATGGTTGGGAGCCACTTGAGTTTCTTGAGTAAGAGAGTGACAGGGATGCTGTGGGAAGAGAGACCAGGTTGGTTGGGGCTGGGGGGCTGGAGAGGGGGTTAGTCAGGATGCCCAGAGGTCATTTGTCCCTTGCTGACATGCTCGGCTCGCTCATTTAGGCAACCTATATTTATTGAACATCTACCATGTGGCAGGCGTTGCTCTGGGTGCTGGAGACCGACACAGGCTATGCCTCGTGGGGCTGACGTCCTGGCGGGGGGGTGCAGGGGCTGCATGAGGAGGCAGTCAGCCCAGTGGCAGGGCAATGAGGGCAGCACAGCTGGGGGGAGGGGCACCCCCACATCCTGCCCTGCTCTGTGGGTGACACCTTAGGGAGACATCCAAGCCCTCTCAGTGTGTGCTGGACAGGCAGCTCCTCCAGCTGCCCCAGCCAGTGGGGTCTCTGTTCAGATCTGTGCAAAAACTGGGAGCTGGCCAAGCTGGAAATTCCCAGTGAGCAAATCTTGGGGCAGGGAGAGTACGGCACTATCTGGCTGTAGCCTTGAGAGACAAAGGCTTGGTGTGAGGGAACTGAAAACACAGGGGATCACTGCCGAGAGAGGGAAAAGCCATGGGCTGGTCTGCAGGTGACGCCCCAGAGGTTTGGTTAGATTGGTAGGGGAGACCCAGTCAGGCCCACCCCAGTGACCAGGTCAGGGAGACTTCTCGGGGGAGTCAACACCTTAGGTAATGCTCCCCAGCACTTGTTGGGGTCTTAGGTGTGCTGTGCCCTGTGCCACCCATTGCACACGTGTGACCTCATCTAACATTAAGAGAGCTGTTGTCTCGGAAAGCACATGCCACATGCCACATGCCAGACACTGGACGTTAAATGGACTCTCTCACAGAGCCCTTGTGACAGCCCTGTGTGGCTGGCACTGTTTGTTCTTGCTTTGGTTGCTGAAGCTGGTCCAGACGAGGAAAGGGAAACACAGCCCTTTGCGCCCCCGCTGGCACAGTACCATCAGGACACTTTTTGTTGTTGTGTGTTTTCATGTCTGCTTGGTTGTTGGGGGAGAACTTACATACAGCCAAGTGGACTAACCATCAGTGTCCAACTCTGTGGCCTTTTATGCATGCATGCACCTGTGTAGCTTCCATGTATATTAAGATCTGGACCATTTCCAGTGCCCCAGAAAGTTCCCTTGTACCTCTTCCCAGTCAGTTCCCCTCCAAAGGGTGACCACACTTCCAATTTCTCTCCCTGGAGGAGCCCTGCCTCTTCTAGACCACAGTTTTATGTCTGGCTTCCCTCCCCGACGTGGTATCTTCACATTTTATCCACATGTCGTGAGTGGCACTTGGTTGTACTTTCTGATTCATTACCGAGCAGCATTTATTGCGTGGAAACATCACAGTTTGCCCATTCTCTGGCCGGTAGACATGTGTGAGGTTTCCAGTTCTTGTCTATTGTGAATGGAGCCATGGTGGACATTTGCATACATGTCTTTTGGTCAATTTGGTCACTGTGTCTCTTAAGTTTTTTACTTAGGGGTGGAAATGCTGGGCTCCTAACCTGCACACCACACTGCCCCTCTTACAGCACCACAGCCCAGAGAGGCAGTGCTATTATCCCATTTCATAGAGGGGGAAACTGAGGCTGAGAGAGGTTGACAGTGACTCAGTAAAGGGCTGAGCTAGAACCCAAATCCTGAGCTTGGGGATTTGGCCCCAAGCTAGGTGGCTGACTCACTGCTTGGAAGCTGGCCCTTTCCTTGGGCACAAGTCCTATTTGAAAAGCCTTTTGGCCTTAGAATTCTTTGAAGATATAGGACAGAAGGTCCCTTTTCTTATTACTGGGTGGGAAATGCTGGCAGCAATGGGATGAAAGGGGAGGGTAGGAGTGAGCGCAACATAATGAAAGAAAAACCAAATTACATGGCAGGCAGATGCCAGGCTTTGAGGTTGCAGGTGCTGCTGTGGGCTGTGTGTGACCTCAGGTCCCTCAGAGAGAGCTTAGGATGTCTCCTGCCCGTCTCCGTGGAGCTGGGGACAGAACCCCGTTCACGGTTGATGATGTATGCAGGTTCAGGGTTTTCCCTCTTAGTGTGGTCAGTTTTCCACAGAGGCAGAGCAGCCCGGAGGGCGGTGTCTGGGTGGGGATGGAGTCCATTCCCATGCTCTGGCCAAATGCAGGGAAATGGGCGCCTCTGACTCAGCAATCAGAGTTTCACATTTTCAGACTGACAGCCTCAAATATTATAAAGTAGGTAACACTGCAGAAAATGCAGTTGCCATGGGCCCCAGAGCCCCGGAGTCCCGACTGGCAGGGTTGGCCCAGCCGGGACTGCTCCTGGATGCGCCTCCGAGTGCTGCCCACCCAGCTTTCGGTGTCTCTCTCCATCGCCCGGCCGAACTCCCACCGAGGCTCTGAATCCCCATTTCCACCAGCGAGGCATCACTTTCCATGCATTCTGCCAGGGGCAGGTGCTGATAAAATGACATCTCACTCTTCTGTGGCTGCTCCTGACTAGTGACATGACATCCTCCTGCACGTTATTTGTGGGACTGCTCCACCGTGAGGGCTCTCCATGGGCAGCAACTTTGCTCTCTGCCCCTTGGGGACACTGGGCAAGGTCTGCAGACATTTTTTGTTGTCACAGCTTGTGGGTGTGTGTGTGCCCCTGACTTCTAGTGGGAGGAGGCCAGGGATGCTGCTAAATAGTCTACAGCGCTCTGGACAAGCCCCGCAGCAAGGAATTCCAGACCCGAAGTGTCAGTAGTGCTAGGCTATCCCACTCCACTCTGAACAGAAGTAAGATTTTTTTGTCTTAAAAAATATTTAGAGATGCTCTTGACCAATGATAGGCATTGGTCTTTCATCTGCCATTTGCAAGTATCTCCCCGAAACCTGTCCTCTTTTAGCTTTCTGTGTGCCATCTTTGTCACACACACACACAAATCAAGGTCGTCATAGCCTCTGAGTCTCCTGTCATGGCTGAGGTCCCCCACCCCTGTTTAGTGTGTATGGTTTCTTATTTCTGCTTCCACTAAGGTTTTCATTAGGCCTTAATTCATCAGGAATTGCTTTTTATGTTTTCTGTGAACTCTGGGGAGATGAGGGCCCAAATATATTTTTCCACGTGGAGAGCCAGCTGTGGTTTTACCATGTATTAAAGGAACTGTCCTTTCCCTCTGAATGAAAATCCCACTGCTGGCATATTTTAACCTCCACACACACAACCCTCCAGGCTCCTTCTTCCTTTCCAATGACTGTTGTCAATCTTAGTTTAATAGGATCAGATCTTAATTACATGACTTTGTGGTATGTGGTACCACAGAGATCACTTGTCACCTCTATTCTTTTTCCCCCTCTTAAATACTTTTTTGGTCTATTTCAGACATTTATTCTTTTCCTTCTTATTCACTCTTAGGTGCCAAAATAAGGTAACAGAGGCCTGTCCTTCCTTCCAAGCTGGGCGGTGCTGCCCCGCTCCCTGCACCCGAGCGCGGTGCACTTGCCCTCTGCGCCGCCCGTCAGGGTTGTTGTTGGCTGGTCCCTGCTCACTGGGGTCCGCCCTCCTGCCAGCCTTGCTCTGTGCCCCGTCCCCAGCAATGGCCTGGTGCTTGGCACATGGCTGGTGCCTGTTCGATATTGGCTGAACGAATGAATGAGCAGATGATGCACATTTTTGTAAAACATAAAGTACTTTTATCTCGTATGTTGTTTTGGGAGCAAGGCAGCCAGAGGTTGGCTCTGCTTTTGTCACTGTCAGGGTGTGGGGTGGACAGTTGCTTCTCCCCTCTGCCTTGGTTTTCTTACCGGTCACACCGGCCGGGGAGCCTTGGGCTCTTTCCACTCTCACATGGCAGGGGCCCTGGGAAGGATGAAGAGCTCTGTGGGGGGAGCACCACATAGAGCAAAGCCCCAGGCTGACTTATCACAGAAGCACGGTGCCCGGGCCCCAGTACCTGTAGGAGCCCATGAAAATATTTCAGTTTCTTTTGAAATCAGAAGAAAAAAACTTTTAGGTAAAAGAAAAAGTTTTAATATATACAATGTACTCACCTATCAATGCCGTCATAAAATGTAACTGGAAAATCTTTTTAGTGGAGGAAGGGGTCCATGAAGGCATGAGTGCCAAGGGCGCGTGGGGGTCAGGCTACGGCCCTGCTAAACAGGCGAGGTTCGGGAGGTGCATAGCTGGCATTAGGAGCAGGCAGCCAAGGCAGAGCAGAAGCACCTGGGGAATAAAAGAAGGCCGCAGCTGGTCTGGGTCTTGCCAGTGATAAGAACACACACGCTGAAGGTGGGCGGAGCCTCCCCTGCCCGCTGGGCTGCACCCCGGCAAACCCAGATCTGAGCTGGCGGGAAGGAGCGGAAGAGAACAGCGGCCAGACAGGCCTGCTTTCAGACCTGGCTGTACTTCAGGCTTCTGTTTCGCTTAGCCGCTGGGAGCCTCAGTTTCCGTATCTGGAAAACAGCAGCAGTAACGCCTTTCTTGTAGGACTTGCTGGTCATGCGTGCAATCATTTGACACGTGTTTATCGAGCACCTGCTCCGCGCCGGCGCGGTCCCGGAACACACGCACAGGGTGCCCCGCACACCCAGACCGGTGCCTGGCGCAGAGCAGTTCCTCAGTAAGCGTTTGCTAAATGAATAATCGGAAGGCAGGCTGGGGTAAGGGGGGTGGGAGGGGGTCCCCAAATAAATAAGTGAATACATTCATAATGCATAGATAATGATAAACAGAAACATATAATTATATCTAATGTAAAGTGTAAATAAAAAGTAAGGTTCCAGCAAGGAAAGGACACGGTGACAGAGACGACTGGTCATGGATAGCAGGACAGGAGAGTATCTGCTCAGATGGGGTGTTCAGGGTGGGCTTCTTTGAGGAGGTGACATTCAAGCAAGGGCCCGAATAGGAGGATGAGACGTTGACGGGCAGACCTCGCCCTGGCCCGCTCCCGCGCCGCCCCCAGCCCGCCTCCTGTGGTTGCAGGGATCCAGCCCGCGCTCTGGAGCCGGGAGGACGTGCTGCACTGGCTGCGCTGGGCGGAGCGGGAGTACTCTCTGCAGCGCACCGGCGAGCACGGCTTCGAGATGAACGGCCGCGCCCTCTGCCTCCTCACCAAGGACGACTTCCGGTTCCGCGCGCCAGGTTCAGGTCTGGAAACTCACTGGCTTTGCTCTAAACCGATGGAAACCCAGGTAGGCCCAGGGAGAGAGAAGGAGGGGACGTTTGTTTGAGGATCATGCTCACCTCCCAGCTCTGCTGACACCACTGTTTCCGTAAATGTTTGCCTGGTGGTTCCCACCAGATTCGGCCAACAGCAGAGTCAATTTGGCTGCTGCTTTTCCAGCCCCAGGGGTCTGTCCTGCCCCCTCCTTTCCCAGCCATTCCCTGTGGCCCTGTCTCCCCTACCACACTACTGCCTCTCATCTCCATCAGCACGAAGCTTGTGACAGGACATGCAGCCATCCAAGAGGCAGGTGACTGAGGGGGAATGAGGCAGGGCCTCCCCACCCAGCCTGGTCAGCAGCCCCCCTCCTGCCCCACCCCAGGTGATGTCCTGTATGAGCTGCTCCAGTACATCAAGACCCAGCGGCAAGCCCTGGTATGTGGCCCTTTGTTTGGAGGGGCCTTTAGGCAGAAGATGCCCAGTCGGTACTGCCCCTACTCCCTGGAAGGTGAGGAGGCCCTTAGCAGAACTCTTGAGACCCTCTCCCAAATCGGCCTCATTGGGAGGGCAGGGCTCCGTCCAGGCAAAGTCGTGACAGAGGCAGAGGTGCGGGAGCTCCCTCGCTGCTCCCCGCCCCCTCACCCCCACCTCCTGCCCTCTGGGGTGCTCTGACAGGCAGCCCATGGGGCAGCCCTGTGGCCAACAGGCCTTGCCTCTCTTCTCATTTCTCTGCTCTCCTCCACAGCAAAGGGCTGTTCGTATGGTGTTTCTGTTTCTTTTTTCCTGATCTCTCCATGGAAACGGCTCTTGTCAGAGTCTCCAGGGACCTGAACTTTGGGATGACCAGTCCACTCACTGTGATCTCTCACAGCCTCCCACCCAGTGGGCTGTCCACCGTCCCTGCTCTTCCTTTGGCTTCTAGAACTCCCCACTGGCCATTCCTTCTCAGTCTCCTGGTTTCTCCTCCTCTCTCCTACTTCTACATGTTGGGGCACCGCAGAGCCCTGGGAGCCTGTTCTCCATCTCCACTCAGCCCGGGTAATCTCACCTGGTCTCGGGCGGGGAGTGCCATCTAGTGCCGGTGACTCCCATGTATACCTGGGCCTCTCTGAGCCCCAGACGGGAGCACCACACACCGCCTGCCCCGCCCTCCACCAGGACTACAAACAGGCATCTCACCTCCTAGAGCGGGCACCTGATTCCTGCCTCTTTCCAACTGCTCTGGGCAAAATGTCGGATGTCTTCTTTGTTTTCTTTCTCTCCTAGCCTGGAACTGCCTTGCTGGTCTCCTTGCTTCTACTCCTTGAAATCCTATGATCTGTTCTCAACAGAGCAGCTGTAGAGATTCATTAGGTCGTGTGACTTGTCTGCTCAAAATCTTCCAGTGGCTGCCATCTCACCTGGAGTCAAGGCTACAGTCCTTACACTGAGCCCCTGACGCTCTGCCATCCTCTGCCACCCCTCTCCTTGCTCAGGCTGCTCCTGCCACACTGGCCTCCTTCACTGAACAGGCCAGAGACACTCCTGCCTCAGGGCCTTTGCACTTGTTCCCTCCGCCTGGCAGTCCTTTCTCTAGAACCCACTCCTTTACCTCCTTCAGGTGTCAGTTCCAATGTTAACATGTCAGTGAGACCTTCCTTGACCAGCACGCACCTGCGCCTTCCCCGGGATTTTCTATCTGCATTATGGTGTTTTATTTTCACTCTCCATATTATACACTGTTTCTACTTCCTTTTTCATTTTAATCATCTGTCTCTTTCCACACCCAACTGGAATATAAGCTCCATGAAGGCAGGGGCTTTCCGGGGGCTCAGTGATGTGTCCCCAAGATTCTTAGAACAATGCCTGGCTATAGAAGGTTCTCAATAAGCACTTACTGGGTGGATGGAGAAGATGCTGGACTGAGGTCCAGGGTACCTGGGCTCCGGACCAGCTTTGTCACCCCTTGCTTTGTGCACAGTTTTACAGATGGGGGAACAGGCTTGACAGATGAAGTTACTTGTCTGGGAGCTGGGGTTAGCACCGGGGCTGCCTGGCCCTCACCTCCATGGCCTCCCTGACCTTCTGACTGGGGGCTGGATGGAGGAAGATCGTTAGGAGGTGCTGTCCCAATGGGCTCCCAGGCAGGTCATTGTGGGACAGGGGCTGGGGGAGGCTCTGGTTCCACAGAATCAACGGTGCCCATTTGCTTGCAGAGGGGACCAGGCCCTCCCAAGTGGGCCCCCAAAGAGGCCTCCTGCAGCAGCCACCAGATTTGGGGCTTACCAACTGCTTGAGTCACCTGGATGCCCCTGGCCTGGCCAGGGGCCCCCTCGGCAGGGAGGAGTCCTTCACCTTACCTCACTGTGCGGAGCTTGGCTGCAGGGCTGAGGGCGTCTGCTCCTTCCCCACGATGCCAAAGGCCCCCGTCGACGGCAGGATCGCAGGTGGGTGGGAGTCTGTGCTCCCCTGGCCTGGGGTGAGGTCGCAGGTGATGAGGAGGAGGGAGGTTTTGCTCTGGGGGATGAGAGGGTCCATCTGTGCTGGAGGGAAGGGTGCGGGGTGACTGTCCTGTGTTCTGGCCACAATCTGGTCGCGTGAGCAGTGCTGCCTGGGATTGCCACGCCCACCCTGTCACCAGAGCAGGACAGGCCAGTCAGAGTCAGACCGTCAGTCAGATTAGCATTTAAAACCTTATTAATTTTTAAATAGTTGAGCACCTACTATGTGCCAGGGATGGTTATTTATTTAACCCCACTACAGCCCATGAAGTTGATATCATCATTAGCCCTGTCACAGATAACAAGGCACAGGGGGTGTCCTTCCACGTTCACACAGGCAGTGAGGGCCGAGTTGAACCCAGGCAGTCTGGTCCAGAGCCTGAGCTCCAACCAGTTGATATGCTTCCGTTTTGCATTTCTTCTTAAAGGATGGACTAACGGACAGGCAAGCAGACAGACTGACAGATAAGCACCAAAGGGTGTTTTCTAGCCACGCTGGGGCCACTGTGTTCTATGCCATCACAGAGGGGGAGGAAGCTTGGCTTCTGGGTTGGAAATGACTAGGAATCTCTAAAGCACAATTATTTCAGTTTTTAAAAATAATAGTGCTTAACATTCTTTGAGTGTTCACTCTGCACCAGGCAGAGGGTCGTTGCTGTTGTCTACTATGTTATTTCACACTCACATCACGCCCTGTGAGGAAAATAGCTTGGAGGCCCAGGTAGTGGAAGAGACATCCTGGTGCTCCTGGGCTCCCTCTGCTGTTTGTCCCCTGCAATGTCACATTTGATTTACCTGACTCTCCTGTTAGAATGGAGATTCCAAAGGGCTGAGTGACTGGCCCAGGGGTAGAGAAGGGCCTGGAAGCTGCCTTTGCCTGAGGGGAGGGCATTGGCTTTGTGGTCTGCAGAGCTGGGCTGGACTCCCGGCTCTGCCTGCAGGAGCTGTGTGCCTTGGATGCATCTGTACCTCTCTGAGCCCTTTGCCTCATTTCTTCCTGGGGATAAAGGTAGATACTCCCTAGAGTTCGGGTGATTGAATGGAACAATGAATAATGGGCCCCCGTTTCCGTTTATACCATTGTCTTCACCATCTTGCTGCACACTGGGTCCCCAGCTGTGGGGACCCTAGAGTGCCTTTCTAATGGCCATCCTCACAGCTCCAGGAAAGCTCCCTGTCCACACCCCTGTGCTCAATTGCAGACTGCCGGCTGCTGTGGGATTACGTGTACCAGCTGCTCTCTGACACCAGGTACGAGTCCTACATCAGGTGGGAAGACAAGAACGCCAAGATTTTCCGAGTTGTGGATCCTAATGGGCTCGCCAGACTCTGGGGAAACCACAAGGTGAACTTCAGCCGGCGGGCAGGACGGTCCCCACATACCCAGAGGAGGACAGGGCCAGGCGGTCAGAGTGGACCCCTGAGCACTAGGGCACAGTCCCTAACTGATGGGGCTTCCCCAGCAGCTCCAGGAAAGGTTGGGGTCCTTTCATTTTGGGACATCCTGAGGGACAGACAGGTTACTTCCTGACAATGGGAACTGTTCCTGGAACTTGGGAATCTCGCCTTCTACTTGCTTAGTCCCACCTTTGCTTGGCATCACACCCTTTCAGAGCAGGTTTAAATGAATCGCACCTTGTGTGCTGTGGGGGTGGTCGGCCGCCTCCCCCCAGATTAGGAAGCTGGTTCCTTGGGAAAAGCCTGGGTGGAAATCCAAGTCTCAGACCTCGCAGGAGTGTCCAACATCAGGGCTGGAAAGGCCTGGGAATCCCTGAGTCCAGCATTCTCAGATCGAGGAACGCCCATACCTAAATGGGTATCTGCCAGGGGATTCTAATAGCTAAGTATTTATTTTAGTAAGAATTAGGATTTAAAAATTTAACTATCATGTCAATCTCATGACTTACAGTGGTGATATAAAGCAAGTGTCCTTATCTATAAATTTATTCATTTAAGTAAAAAAAATGAGTCTTTTACAGATAACTGTTAACAATACTGATAATCTGCAATGTGTAGCATTTCCTAAGATGGTGTAGCCTTTGATTGGCTGGCACTGCTCCGGGGACTTCGCCTGTCTTAACTCATTTAACCCTCACACCAGCCTCCTGAGAGTAGGCATTATCAGATGGGGCAGCTGGGGGCAGATTGGGTTGCCAACTTGTCTGTAGCCAGGAGGTGGCAGAGTGGGGCCTTGAACCCAGACTGTAGCTCTGTCCTCTATTTTGTCGCCTCTCAGTGGTGCTGGTGGCTGGAAGGATGGAAACGACTGAAGTTGAAGTTCGGGCGTGCTTAGGTGGTCCAATCCCCACACAGCACGGGGGGACCTGAGGCTCAGAGAGTAGTAAACCCATTTAGTGAGTGCACAGTGCATCCCACGCACTGTGCTAAGTGGGTCAGCAATTTAACTCTTCCCTCAAAGCTGTGAGTCAGATGTTCTTATCCTCGTTTTATAATCAGAGACACAGATTCTGAGAGGTAAAGAAACTCATCCACAGGCACGCAGCTGCCAAATGGTGGAGCTGGGGCTCACACTGACCCCAAGCCCAGCTGCTTTGCCGCTGCTCTGCACTGCCCACCCCTCAGGGAGAGGAGGAAGTGACTTGACCCTCACGGCCTTCGTCATGCTGTCTCTCTGATTACATTTCCAACTAAATGTGTATTTACATGTTACTGCTTGTGGCTTTTGCTATTTAAAATCAACGTGTGATTCACTCCTGCCCCATGGTTTTCAGACAGGTAGACGAGAGAATCACCCCATTTCTTCCCCAACCTTCCTCTGGCTTCCTCCTTCCAAACTCAGGAGCACTCTCCTGCGCCCTCACAGAACCCCGGGCTGCTCCCTTCCAGGTGTGGAACCCGAGGCCTGGAAGGAACGGGGTGGGGAGTGGGGTGTGATGTGGGCTGCTTTGCCTCCCAGAACCGGGTGAACATGACCTATGAGAAGATGTCACGTGCGCTCCGCCACTACTACAAGCTGAACATCATTAAGAAGGAGCCCGGGCAGAAACTTCTGTTCAGGTGAGTGGCTGCAGGGTGGAGGTGTGAAGGGAAGCAGGGTGGGGTTTGGGTGGGCTACAAGCCTCCACAGCTGGGGCAGCGGCTGATCGGCAGCTGCGGCCTGGATTCCAGATTTCTGAAGATACCTGGGAAGATCACCGAGGACAAGGGCAGCCGCCTGGGGCAACTGGATATCCAGGAGCAGGACAAGATGGATTTCAAGGAGGAGATGCTAGAAGTCTCTCCGTGAGGGGCGCATGGACTCTGGGCACCGACAGACCAGAGACTGAGTCTCCCATGAAGGCAGCAGCGAGCTGCACGGCCTCCTCCCTCCTCCCGGGGCAGCAGGATCCCCAGGCGGGTTTTGCACTCACAGGATCTCAGCCACTGTCTCAGACCTTAATGCTGCCTGGGGGACCTGGACCTGCCGAGAACTGGGAGGCTCACATCCAGAACGTCGTGGAGGCATCATTCTTTGGGTAGGGAAGCCCTGGGGCTGAGTGGGGGCACAGGGCGTGAGCTCTCTCTCTGCCTTACCCCTGGCTACCTGCCCAGCGAGGGCATCCAGCCTGGCTGCTTCAATTTACAGAAGAAGGAAGCAGAGTCCCTCACTGAGCCTCAGCTCGCCTCGTGTGTCAAAGGGGCGTGCTCAGGAAATCCCACCCAGGGGTCTGATGTGTGAAACAGGGAAAAGGATGATTGCTTTGTCAACCTTTAGTAACAATAACAATAATTTTACCTGATATTTAAGTGCCCTGATATTATTGTGTACAGGCCTTATTCTCCAGGCCCTACCTATATTTTATCTCATTCAGTTCTCACGCCGAGCCCGTGAGGTTCAAAGATGGGAAACAGAGGCTTGCAGAGCTGGGTGTCTCTCCTGAACCTGGTGCTGTTGCCTATTTTCTGTTAGCGACTCCCCATGTCTCAGGTGCTTCTCAGGTGGAGGCCATGGCCCTGCCTCTCTGCCCCTGGCATCTTTGAGGAACTATCCCCTTGTCCTCAGTTTTCAGTCCTTCAGTGACTCTGACTTTGACCCGGTGAAGGTTTCCACGCCTCTGCCTGTGGCTTCCTATGCTCCTACACCTGAATCTGCCATGTGACTCTGGGTGAGTCATTCTACTTCTCTGGAGCCTGGGGTTTGTCACCTGTAAAACGGGGACGCTGTCCTGACCGGCCTCACAGGAGAAGCGGAAAACTTCAGGAAGACGACACTTGTGCCATGGTCCGTGCCTGCCTGCTCTGTAAGGGAGCTTACTCATGCTGACTAAGAAAACTCTGCCAGCCAAAAGCTGCTCTAAGGTGTGCAAATGCCTCTGCCCTCCAGCCCCCACATCCTGACTGGGGTATCCAGAGGGGTCGGAGCCTCTGCCCCTGCACCCTTGGGGAGGTTGGGGACAAAGCGGAGGGAGTGTTTTCACATAAACGAAAACAGAACTCCTTGGATTTGCATCTGCTTTCCTGGAAGGAGGAACTGCCTCTGCTGGTTGCCTCCCTCACGTCAGAAACCCCCTGTCTGGCTGAACCTGAGTTGGCCTGAGTCACTGCACAGGGGACGCTGATAAGGATTCTTGGACTTTGGGACTCAAAGCTCATGAGCAGGGAAACTCCTGGCTGAGTCCCGTCTGGGGTTCTTGACAATTCCACACCCAAAGAGGGCAGGCAGGGGGTCTCAGCAAATAGGTTCAGCAGGAAAATCTTTCCCTGAGACTGTTTTCTCTCCGTGACCTTGGTCCAGGTTGGACCCACACCCTGTAGCCTTTCTCGTCACCTCCAGCCCACAACTGCATAACCAGGGGAGGGACCGGCTAGATAAACTTGTCCAACTTCTTCTTTTGTAAACAACGCAGCTGAGGTCAGAGCAGAGAGTGACTTGCCCAAGGTCACGCGGCCCAGCGTGGCCTGCTGCCCCCTAGCGTTGCCTCATTTCTTCCTGTCTCACGTCTTCTTCATGGGTCCACAATGTGAGGTTTAAATAACATAACAGAGTCGTGGGCATTTCTGCCAGTTACGATGTTGGCTTTTGCCTGCTGGTGTGTCAGTGGTTGAAAACACCTGCGTGTGCTAGGGACTGCGTCTTCGCCCCACGCCGGGACTCTCAGGGCCAGGAGTGGGCGGTGGGCTTGGCTGGAGTTCACCACCCCAGGTCCCCCATCCTTGGGTCCTCCTCCCAACCTCCCAGGCACGCTGGGCTTGGCGCTGGACACCTGGGGCTGGGAATAAAGGGATTCTTCAGCTCTTTGTTCTGTGAGCAATAATTGAGCACCTGCTGTGCACCTGGCATCAGGTGAGGCTCTGGGTTTAACTCCATTTTTTATGAATTAGATTCCTGAAAAGTTATGAGTCACTGAAAACGATACATGTCAGAATGGAACTCCTCACAAATAATTTTAAAAAGCAGAAAATATATTTCATGGTTTTAAAAGTAGCCAGTCATGTCTTTTTTGCCAGATTACATTAATGTCAACAGTAAATAAAGAGTTGATGAAACAAGCATATGTTAAGAAGTTCATTAATGAAATAAACGACATCAGTCGCCGTGTCCGTCCAGTTGGACCATTTACAGCATCAGCCCAGGAGCACGGGCTTCATGCTGCTCCATCTTCTCCTTGACACGGGTCCTTTTTAAACAAATATTTTTAAAATTTTAATTTTTAATTACAGTTTACATTCGATATTATTTTATATTAGTTTCATGGGTACAGTATAGTGGTCAGATATTCATATACGCTGTGAAATGTCCCAGCACCCGCCTAGCACCATCCTTACAATAGTGATTGCAACATTGACTGAATTCCCTATACTGTGCTTTACATCCCCCGACTGTCCTGCAGCTGCCGATTTGTGCCTTTAATCCCTGCACTTTTTTCATCCAGTCTCCCAACCCCTCCCCTCTGGCACCTGGCCTCTGATCTGTGCGTCTGTGACCATGACACGGATTCTTGTTGAGAAGGTCCTTTTCCCTCACAAAGAAGCTCCGCTCCAACACCCGTCCCCCAGCATTATTGCGATACGATTCACAGGAAACACTGTTTCAGTTTAAGATGTACAGTGTGTAGCACTTTCTCTAGCCCTGGCGGGCCTGCCAGGTCTTGGACTCTTACTGCAGGAAGTCAGGTTGATGCTGGTGACCCACTGTTGTTCTGGCGCAGGGTCCTAGTGGTGGCAACCTTTCCTGACTTCTTCCTCTGGTCCCTCTCCACGATGGTAGTCCACATTTTCTTCTTTTTTTTTTTAGTATATTCTATTGATTATGCTATTACAGGTGTCCCATTTTTTCTCCCCTTTATCCCCCTCCACCCTGCACCCCGACTTCTAGCATTCCCCCGCCTTAGTTCATGTCCATGAGTTGTACACATAAGTTCTTTGGCTTCTCCATTTCCTATACAATTCTTAACCTCCCCCTGTCTATTTTGTACCCACCAATTATGTTTCTTATTCCCTGTACCCTTCCCCCCATTCTCTCCCCTCCCCTTCCCTGCAGATAACCATCCATGTGATCTCCATTTCTGTGATTCTGTTCCTGTTCTAGTTGTTTGCTTAGTTTGTTTTTGTTGTTTCTTTTGTTCAGTTGTTGATAGTTGTGAGTTTCTTGTCATTTTACTGTTCATAGTTTTGATCTTCTTTTTCTTAGATAAGTCCCTTTAACATTTCATATAATAAGGACTTGGTGATGATGAACTCCTTTAACTTGACCTTATCTGGGAAGCACTTTATCTGTCCTTCCATTCTAAATGAAAGCTTTGCTGGATAGAGCAATCTTGGATGTAGGTCCTTGCCTTTCATAACTTTGAATATTTCTTTCCAGCCCCTTCTTGCCTGTGAGGTTTCTTTTGAGAAATCAGCTGACAGTCTGATGGGAACTCCTTTGTAGGTAACTGTCTCCTTTTCTCTTGCTACTTTTAAGATTCTCTCCTTATCTTTAATCTTGGATAATGTAATTATGATGTGACTTGGTGTGTGGTTCCTTGGGTCCAATTTCTTTGGGATTCTCGGAGCTCCCTGGACTTCCTGGAAGTCTATTTCCTTTGCCACATTGGGGAAGTTTTCCTTCATTATGTTTTCAAATAAGCTTTCAGTTTCTTGCTCTTCCTCTTCTCCTCCTGGTGCCCCTATTATTTGGATCTTAGAACATTTAAAGGTGTCCCAGAGATTTCTAAGCCTCTTCTCATTTTTTTGAATTCTTGTGTCTTCATTTTGTTCCAGTTGAATATTTATTTTTTCCTTCCATTCCAGCTCATTGATTTGAGTCCTGGTTTCCTTCCCTTCACTGTTGGTTCCCTGTAGATTCTTCTTTATTTCACTTTGCACAGCCTTCACTTCTTCATGTACTTTGTGTCTATACTCAACCATTTCTGTGAGCATCCTGATTACCAGTGTTTTGAACTCTGCATCTGATAGGTTGTCTATCTCCTCATCACTTAGTGGAGTTTTAATCTGTTCTTTCATTTGGGCCATATTCTTAGTTTTGGCACACCTGTTACATTGTATTCACCAGGGCAGGGCAACTGGCTTCTCTGTGTTGTGGCGCTGTGTGGGGGGGAGGGGTCCAAGAGTGAACCATGCTGCTTCTGGGTTCTCGCCAGCTTTCAGTCACTACCCCTGATACCCACAAACAAATTTGGCCCTTCAGGTGCTTATTCCTGGGTGGGTGGGTTTGTGTACATTCTAGGACCCTGTGGGTCTCTCTAGCAAACTCTTCTGTGAGTTGGGGAGTTTCTCCTGCCTCAGCAACCCTCACAGATTTTTCCAGCCAGAAGTTTTGAAGTTTCGTTTCCTGAGCTGAGGCCCTGGGTTGTGTGGTCTGTCTCGCTCCCCAGTCATTCCTCCTGGCTTGTCTGCATACGCATGTGGCATGTCCCTGTCCACCCGCCACCACCTTGCCCACCTGGCCCACTGCCTTGCTGCACGTCCTTCTACCCTGGCTTCCCATCTCTGCCCCTCCTACCAGTCTGGATTAATATTTCTTCTTCAACTCCTTGGTTGTTGGACTTCTATACAGGTTGATTTTCTTCTGGCAGTTCTGGTTGTTTTCTGTGTTTAAATTTGTTGTTGTCCATCTTTTGGTTGTGTGAGGAAGCAAATCATATCCACCTATGCCTCCACCTCGGCTGGAGGTGGCCGCTAATCCACATTTTCTATTCAAGTGTGCTTTCAACCTCCCCCCACCCCTTTCCCTCCGGTAATCACCATGCTCTCCTCTGTGTCTATGAGGTGTTTTTGTTTGTTTGTTTAATCCCTTCACCTTTTCCACCCAGCCCCCCAAGCCCCTCCCTCTGACAGCCATCAGTCTGTTCTCTGTTATCTATGAGTCTGTTTCTAATCTTGTTTATTAGGTTCCACATATGAGTGATCCTGTTTATTAGATCAACAGCTTTAGAGACACACAGCAAACACATACATTTACAAAGCAAGGGCTTGGTGTCTGCAAACCATTCAGCGTCTGGTGGCAGACGCAAAGGTGGTGCTGGTTCATCTGGAGCCTGCCCAAGGCTGGGTCAGGTCCCCTTCTCCGCACTGGCTTGGCCACCCCTGGGACCTCTGAGCTAAGCTGCCACCAGGATAGCCCCAAGGTTAGGGTGAGGAGTTTAAAGTGGGTTGTCCTGAAATCAGAATATGCATATTTTAAACATTTAAAATCATGATCTTAACTTTTAAAAAAACATATTGATTTTTAGAGAGAGAGAGAGAGGGGAAGGAGAGTGAGAGAGAGAGAGACACGGACTCAGTGCCCCACTGGTTTACACAGTTACTGGTCGACTATTGTATGTGCTCTGACCAGGGCTCAAACTCACATCCTGGGCCTGTTGGGATGATGTTCTTATCGGGAGCTACGTGGCCAGGACATAACCTTAATTTTTAAATTCCCAAATCCGTGTGAGTTAACTGCCTGAGTGAGGAGGATGGGGGCCCTGCCCTTGGGTGTCCACTCAGCAGTGGGGAGGCGGAGGCGGCTGACAAGCAGACATTGTGAGTGAGGGGCATGGACACATGCCCGCTGGGTCAGCGGTGACAAGGTGGCACTGGTGAATGCTGCTTAGCAGGTCCAGGGAAAGTGTCCCTAAGGAGGATCATCCATGCTTCTGCTCTGCTTCCCCCTTTCCCTTTTTGGAGGGTGAAGCGTGGAGGTGGGGAGGGCAACGGGTCTTCCGATCCTGAGGGCTTAGGGAGAATGCAGGTACAGGGGGACCAGGAGGGGGCTGACTGCAGAGGGCTCTCCTGGAGGGAGGATGAGGGGCCTGAGGTGTGTGCTTGGGTCAGCTTGGCTCCCGAAGACGGGCAGCAGACCAGGACAGGGCTGAGACTCCGGACGGGGAGGGAGGGGCTGTCCCGGGTATGACCCACAGGTCAGGACGCCAGTCCACAGGGAACCTGCTCTTCACCCAGCAGACTTGATGGAGAAGCATGGTCCCAGGCCCTGTGCTGGGGGCTACCCTGCACCACTTCATGGGAGCCTGGCTTCCTCTGACGCCCAGGTCTAGGCTTGGGCTGATTAAAGTTATGCCCTTAGGACGACGTGAATCGAGAAGGAGAAATGTTGAGAGGAGCAGCTGGCCTGGGACAGGCGCTCAGCACAGGCAGGCAGCCTGCCCCCTCAGGGCCCCACCAGGTGAGTTAGTGTGGGGGGAGGGTGGAGCAGGATCCCACACTCAGCTCAGACAGCTGCACCGGCACACTGGGCTCTCGGTGTCTTTGTTTTTGCTCAGATTTCCTGAAGTCTGTGAGGAAATGCTAATGCACGAGGCTCATCATGGCTTCTACTGCAAGTGCAAAGCCTTTGATGACAACAAATAATATAATAAACAATAAACACAAATAATAGTAAACAAATATAATGAAAACATGCACTTTGGTAGACAAAATCTTTCAGAATCTGATGTCCATGGGGCAAAAACAAAGAGGTTTTTTTGGGGGGTGGTATTTATGTGCATTTTTTGGTGATTTCATGGAGGCTCATGCAGAAATGAACACAGCTGGAAACATTTAGCTCTGGGCAAGAACAATTCAGGGCCCCATCCAAGTAACAGAGATGAGCAGAATGAACAAATGAGTCTTCTCCTGCCCTCCTCCAGGTAGCTTCCCAGGTTGTCACCCAAAAATCTGGAATAAAGTTTGGGATGGAGTGTCCCTTCCAATCCCAGGGCACTCCTCAGCAGCCCCTGCGTCCCTTTAACAAATCCTCCCAGTAAGAGCGACCTCTCCGACGCCCGCTGGTGCCTGGGCCCGTGGAGGGGCCCGGCTGTGCTCTCACAAACTGTGCGGGGGGCCTTCTGAGACTGTAAGAGACTGTAGTTTGGCTTCATTGCCTAAGATTCAGGGGACACAGGCTGCTTGTTGGGTTCTCTCCATGGAAGGGTCTGCAGTTTAAACCTATGTCCAGCAGGTGGCGCAAAACCTCTAGTGCTGGTGATGAGGACTGCTGTCTGCTCATGCTGACAGCGTGCCTGCTTCTACTGGGATGTGAGTATTACTCTCCAGCTCAGGCACAGTCCATAAGTAGACATTCAGGCCTTGCTTGAACACCTCCAGTGACAGGGAGCTTACCATCAATGGCTCCAGGGGCAGGGTAAGTAGCATGAGTAAGGGTGGAACTGAAGGCACCAAAAAGCCACGTGTTCAATGATGTTACCCTTTCCTAACCCACAGGTCAATGGTTTCTGAAGTTACTACCTTCCCAGTCTCTTTGTTGAGGATCACTTATGCCCTTTGATTTTCACCGCATCCCTGAGTAGTTTATTTATTTTCCGAGCAGAGGCCCTGATGGGATCTTTTATTTTTTTCTAAATTAAAATTTTTTTTTCTTAATTTAAGGTTTTATTTATTTTTAGAGAGAGGGGAAGGGAGGAAAAAAGAGAGGGAGAGAAACATCGATGTTTGAGAGATACATTGATCAGTTGCCTCTCACACGCCCCAGCTGAGGACCTGGCCCGAAACCCAGGCATGTGCCCTGACTGGGAATTGAGCCAGCGACCTTTCGGTTCACAGGACAGCATTCAGTCCATTAAGCCACACCCTCCAGGGCTTTTTCTAAATTTTTAAATTGAATTTATTGAGGTGATATGGTTAATAAAATTATATAGGTTTCAGGTGTACAATTCCATGACACATCATCTGTATATTGTATTGTGTGTTTACCACCCAAAGTCCAGTCTCCTTCCATCACCATTATCCCCCCTTTCCCCTCTTGTACCTCCACCACCCCTTTCCCTCTGGTCATCGCCATGCTGTCGTCTGTGTCTATGAGGTAGTTTTTGTTTGTTTAATTTCCTCACCTTTTTCACCCAGCCCCCAAACCCCTCCCCTGACAGCTATCAGTCTGTTCTCTGTATCTATGAGTCTTATCTTGTTTATTAGATTTCACATATGAGTGAAATCATATGGTATTTGTCTTTCTCTAACTGACTTATTTCACTTAGCATAATGTTCTCCAGGTCCAACCATGTTGTCGCAAAGGGAAAAATTTCCTTTTTTACAGCTTAGTAATATTTCATTGGGAAAATGTATCACAGCTTTTATATCCACTCATGTACTGATGGGCACTTGGGCTGCTTCCAGATCTTAGCTATTGTAAATGGTGCTGCAATAAACACAGGGGTATCTATAATCTTTTAAATTAGTGTTTTGTGTTTCTTCCGATATATTCCCAGAGGTTCAATTACTGGGTCATAAGGCAGTTCCATTTTTTTTTTTTTTTTTTAGTACTCCATACTGCTTTCCACAGTGGCTGCACCAGTCTGCTGCATTTCCACCAACTGTGCACTAGGGTTCCTTTTTCTCTACATCCTGGTCAGCACTTGTTTGTTGATTTATTGATGACAGCCATCTGACAGGTGTGAGGTCACTGCATTTCCCAGTAGGACCTTTTACAGGTCTGGGACACAGGCCAAGGGTGTGAGAAGCCTCTCCACCCTTGTCCCGCACACGCAGGCCCTGGTCAGGAATCAAAAGGAATGAGGTTCTGTCCATTCCCTAGAGACTTCAGTGAAGTCAGACCTCTGGGCCTCAGTTTCCCCACCTGTGAAATAATACCAGCACCCTCTGCCCTGTATGTCACATAAGTTGTTGAGAGATCGCAAATGAAAGAATGTATTCATTTATTTAACAAGTATTCATTGAGCATCTACTACAGGGTGGGGCAAAATTAGGTTTACAGTTGTTTGTATGGAAAATAACACAATAATTAATAAATAACAATACAAGACTAAACTGTGTTTCGGGTACTCACAACTGTAACCTACTTTTGCCCCACCCTGTGTATGCTAGGCACCACTCTAGAAACTGCGGGACACGGTGACAACCAACTCAGAGGGATAAACAGGAAGTGGCAGCATAAGTGCCCTGAAGAGACGGAAGAGAGTCACGTGAAGGGGCCAGCGAGAAACCGCCAGAGACCTGAAGAGCACGTGAAAGTAGGAGCAAGTCATCTGCACCTACATCACTTTTCCCCAGCAGTCTCTGTCCCCCTTCCCCGCAACCTTGGCTCCCACCACGAACGTCATGCCTGAGAGAGTCCCTGCTCTTGTGCACAAAGTCCGTCTGAATGGGCAGGTGCACTGCTGACAGGAAGGCTGGAGGGAGACCAGTCTGCCTCGATCCCTCCCTTTCTACGCCTGTCCTTTGCCTTTGGAGGAGCCACAGCTAAGACCAAGGAGACCCTAAAGTCTTCTGAACAGGCCTCAAAACACTCCTGGCCAGCCCATCTAAACATCTCAATTCAAGGATGTGCCGTGTATTGTTGAAAGTACCCCGGCTGGAAAGCCCCAGCATTCCATATACAACCTTGAAATCCCAGCAAACCCCATCAGAAAGGAATTCCCCTTGGTCATAGGATTATGCTGTCCAGCCAGTGACGCGCTCAGGTTCTGAACTTGTAGGGTAGGGTGGGGTGCATACCAGAATCTCAGGGAGCAGATGCCTGGGGTGGGACTGGACGTGGTGCACGAATCTCCAGAGACATTCTGAAACACCTGACGAGGCCTTTTCTCCCCACCAGCCCCCATGGGCATCACGGTCCAACTCGGCTTCAAGGATGGGGAAGCTGGAGATCAGAGATGGCAGGGGAACCTGAGGGGCCGGGGTCCCGGCTTCCATCCAGACCCCCTTCCAAGCTGTGGAACGGGCCCTGCCAACAAAACTCTAAAGTGATTTTTTTAAATTTATTTTTTAAATATATTTTATTGATTATGCTATTACAGTTGTCCCATTATCCCCCTTCACTCCCCTCCACCTTGCACACCCTCTCCCACCCACATTCCCCTCCTTTAGTTCATGCCCATGGGTCATAAGTTCTTTAGCTTCTACATTTCCCATACTATTCTTGCCCTCCCCCTGTCTATTTTCCCCTACTGTGTATGCTACTTATTCTCTGTACCTTTCCCCTTTTCTCCTCCTCCCACTCCCCTGTTGCTAACCCTTCCTGTGATCTCCATTTCTGTGGTTCTGGTCCTGTTCTAGTTGTTTGCTTAGTTTGTTTTTGTTTTAGGTGTGGTTGTTAATAATTGTGAGTTTGCTGTCATTTTACTATACATGTTTTTTATCTTCTTTTTCTTAGATAAGTCCCTTTAACATTTCATATAATAAGGACTTGGTGATGATGAACTCCTTTAACTTGACCTTATCTGAGAAGCACTTTATCTGCCCTTCCATTCTAAATGAAAGCTTTGCTGGATAAAGTCATCTTGGATGTAGGTCCTTGCCTTTCATGACCTGGAATACTTCTTTCCAGCCCCTTCTTGTCTGTAAGGTCACTTTGGAGAAATCAGCTGACAGTCTGTCTGATGGGAACTCCTTTGTAGGTAACTGCCTCCTTTTCTCTTGCTACTTCTAGGATTCTCTCCTTCATTTTCACCTTGGCTAATGTAATTATGATGTGCCTTGGTGTGTTCCTTCTTGGGTCCAACTTCTTTGGGACTCTCTGAGCTCCCTGGACTTCCTGGAAGTCTATTTCCTTTGCCAGATTGGGGAAGTTCTCCTTTATTATTTGTTCAAATACCTATTTGTTGCTCTTCCTCTTCTCCCTCTGGTACCCCCAAAATTCAGATGTTGGAATGTTTAAAGATGTCCTGGAGGTTCCTAAGCCTCTCCGCATTTTTTTGAATTCTTATTTCTTCATTCTTTTCTGATTGTATGTTTTTTTCTCCCTTCTGGTTCACTCCATTGATGTGAGACCCAGCTTTCATTCCATCACTATTGGTTCCCTGTGCATTTTTCTTCATTTCACTTAGCATAGCCTTCATTTTTCCATCTAATTTGTGACCAAAATCAACCAATTCTGTGAGTTTCCTGATCACCAATGTTTTGAACTGTGCATCTGATAGGTTGGCTATCTCTTGGTCGCTTAAAAGGATTGGTTCTGGGATTTCATTTCTTCTTCTGTTTGAGCCATCTATTTTTTGGGGGGTGGTCTGGTCGCGCCTGTTATGTATGAGGGACAGAGCCTTAGGTGTTCACCAGGGTGGGGCACCCCAGTCGCTGGGTTGTGACGCTGAATGAGGGGGCGGGGTCCAAGAGGGAACAATGGCTCTTGCTCCACTCTCCGTGGACTTCAGTCCCTTCTGCCTCTTCCCCTAAGCAAACTGGACCTTTCTGGTGCTGATTCCCATGTGGGTGGGCTTGTGCACTGCATGGGTCTTTCCAATGACCTCTCCTGTGAGGCTGGGAGTCTCTCCCTGTGCCTCAACCCCCCACAGGTGTTTTCAACCAGTGCCCCAAGGCTCTATTTCCCAGCACTGGGATCCTGGGTTGCACGCAGTGCCTTGCTCCACAATCACTGCCTCACTGGGTCTGCTGGTTGCTACCGCTCGGCCGGGGTCTGCCAGCCACCTGCTTGTGCACCCAGGGTCCTCCTGCTGTGGTCTTACACGCCTGGTCCCAATGCTCTTTGTGCCCCACGACTCCTCTCTGCCCAGTTTCCCGACACCACCCCTCCTACTGGTCTGGATGAATGTGTCTATTTTAACTCCTTGGTTGTCCAACTTCCATACAGTTCAATTTTCTGTCAGTTCTGATTGTTATTCTGTTTCTAACTTGTTGTTGTCCCTATCTTGGTTGTGTGAGGAGGCACAGTGTGTCTACCTATGCCTCCATCTTGGCTGGAAATCTAAAGTGATTTTTTTTTTAAAGTTATGTTTTCCCAGCTGAACAGTGAATAATTCACCAACTTGGGACTTTTTCAGCCACAAAAAGGAAAACAGGAGGCGGTCTGACCTACAGCTGACAGCAGAAGGTCCCCAAAGGAACACGTAACAGAAATAAAGGCTCAAGGCTCAACTACACCAACATCATGAGCAAGGTGAAGTGCATTTCTGATAATACAAAGTCATTCATCTGACTTTGTAGAGAGGGAGACGTGCCCGGATGGAAATCTAGCTCCCTCCGAAGGCAGGCAGTCCTGGTGATCCTGCTTTTCCCGTGGGAATGAAGGAACTACTGTATGCCTTATAGCAGTCGCAGACAAATGAAAATCTCAGGGGCTTCACATGACCGCCGGCGCTTGTCTCTCAGCCATGCCGGGGCTGGTTGGTGGGGTGGGGATGGGATCTTCTCCGTGATGTCAGTCAGGGACCCAGGTCGATGGAGGCAATACTCTCTTCTTCATGTGGTTTCCATGTTGGAGGTTGACCTCCAGCCAGCAGGTGGGGGAAGGGACAGCACAGAGGATTGGGAAGGTGTTTAAATGGGCCAGACCAAGGTGGGAGACATCCATCATTTCTGCCTACATTTCACTGCCAGAATCAGGCAGCTGGAAAACCAAATATGTTCCTTACTCCTTCTGAAAGGTTTGCTGTCTTTATTCACACCCTTCTCCACCCCTCTTCCTTCTGCTCCATGGCCAGGAGGCTCCTCACCTGTGTGGGCTGTACTGGGGGGCTCCTTTGTCCTCTGCCTCTAGGTGGGTTGGTCAAGAAAGCCACTGGCAGAAGATTGGAGGACAGTGGGGCTGAGTACCTATCAGTGTCCCACAGTCCCTCTCCAGTTTTCATGGGTTGGTAGTGTTCCTGTACTGAAGGGCCAATTTCTGTCACACTGCCTCCCCGCCCCCCCCGCCCCGCCACCACCACAGTCACTCCCACCAATCAGTGTGTCCCTGTTTTTCCCAGTGTTGCTGGCCCAGGAAAGGGCATCATCATTTATTGTTCTCTACACTCTGCCCCCACCCTTGTAAATGGTTTCATTACTAACTGTACATGTGGCTCAGAATGAGTGTGCCATCTGTCTCCTCCTGTGACCGGCTGCTGCACGTGGGCACGCAGACATGCAGAGGGGCAGGGACTAGAGTCCCAGCCTGGCCAGACACTTCCCAGGGCACAGAAAGGCCCTTTTAGTGACAGCTAGCTGTCTCTGCCCTTTCACGCTGGCCTCTGCTTTTTGGCCTCTTTGTATAGGCTGTTTGTTTGTGTGACCTTGGGCGATGTGGCCTTGGGCAATGTCTCTTCTCTGCACCCCTGATTTCTCATCTGTAAAATGAGGGGCTAGGCCAGGAAATGTATTCAACTGACATTCAGTAACCCCTCCAGCTGCATATAGTATCTCAGTTGCCCTGAGCTACTTGGCTCTTAATCTGTGAACTGAAACACAACTTTCTCTTTCTGGCGGCCAAAGAGAGGTAATCCCACCATCAGTCACCTGTCATGCATCCTCTCCCAGCTTCCTTTTATGGACTGGAATGTGCCCCCTCCAAATTCATGTGTTGAAGGCCTAACCCCCAGCACCTCAGAATGTGATTGTGTTTGGAGACGAGGCCTTCAAAGAGGTCATTAAGCAGAAACAAGACCATTTAGTGCGGCCCTGGTCCACTCGGTCTAGTGTTTTGTAAAGAGAAGAGATCAGGACCCAGAGAGACACCAGGGTAGATGCTCGCACAGAGGAAAGACCACGTGAGGACACAGCAAGAGGCAGCCGTCTGAAAGCCAGAGAGAGGCCTCAGAAGAAACTAAACATCTTAACCTTGAACTTCTAGTCTCCAGAATTGTGAGAAAGTACGTTTCTGGTGTTAAAACTATCCAGTCATCGGCTGACTACCACATGGTAGCCCGAGCAGACTACCACATGTCCTGTCCTGGGTTCTAGCCCTTTACAGCTTCTCTGTGTTATCTCTGTACTTTGATAAATTAGCTTGTGATGTCCCTCAATAACATATCTGTACTTGAAACATCCATCTTCAATGCCGAAACCCTAAGAGAGATTGGCAATGAAGTAAAACAGGTATCAGTCCCTCTTGCCATCCTGCCAATACTTGATCTTGCTTATGGGAATGGCTCCTCTCACACTCCATCCTGTCCTTGGCCATGGTTGAGGGCCCTGTAACCCAGGCAGGGCCACTGACAGTGGCTCATTCCCCCTGGTTGCCGCAATTAGCACAGAGATGGCACATGACCATTAGAGTCCTTCCCTGGGATTTTTCTCACTGTTTCTGACAAGGAAGTTTTCCCCAAGCTGGCGGTGGCCATGTCTTCTGCCACGAGGGGAAGCCAGAGCAATGGGGAGGTGGGCTGAGGTCCCAACAGGGTCTGTCCTCCTAGTTCCAATCCTTGGGATTTCTGAGCTGCCCTGATCCTGTGGATCTCCCTTCAATTTTTTGACAACCCCATTTGCTTTCTAATAGATGTCTTCCTCCTTAGACACCTATTGGTGGCCTGAGTTGGGGTTTATCTTATGCAGATGAGAAAGCTCTGACTTCATTTGGAGGAAGAGGTGCAATTTTTAGTCAAAGGATTGTTTGGAACCCTTCAAGGTCACTTCTGGGCCTGACACACATCTCTGTCCCAGGAGGTGAGTTCCTTGTCACTAGAGGTTTTCAAGCAGAGAGGGGATCTGCTTTGGGATGATTAGAAGGGCCTGCTGCATTGGAGCCCAGGAGATTTAGCTGGGTGGCACTGAAGATTCTCAGTGATAATCACTGGTCCCATTGTGTACGGTCTCCACCTGCCGGGATCAGCAGCCTGGATTTGAGTATGATTCTGGTTTTGTCGGGCATGCACGGATCAAGAGTGTGTGAGCGTCACAGTCATATACCATCTTCATAAGATGAAAGACAAAAGCCACACGATCCTCTCAGCGGGCACAGAAGAAACATTTGACAAGTCCAAATTGTTTATGATGAAAATACTCACCCAACAAAGATGGAAAGAAAACTTCCTTGACCTGATAAACCTTGTTAACAAGAAATAAAAGGCACCCGGATTGTTCACAGGGGACGTGGTGTTGTATATAAAGTCCTAAGGAAAGCAATCTATTAGAACTAATGAGTGAGTCCAGCAAGGTTTCAGGATACAAAATTAATCTACAAAAGTCAATTGTATTTGTCTACACTAACAATGAACAATCTGAAAATGAAATTTAAAGACAATTTTATTTATAATAGTATCAAAAAATAAAATACTTAGGAATAAACTTAAAGTGCAAAAACTAGGTCTGAAAACTACAAACCACTGTTGAAAGGAATTAAAGAAGACCTACGTCAGTGTGCAGACATTCCATGTTCATGTATCAGAAGGCTTAATGTTGTCAAGATGGCCACACTTTTCAAACTGATCTACAGATTCAGTGCATTCCCTATACAAACTCCAACTTCTTTTTTTTTTCAGAACTAGAAAAGCTGATCCTAGTACTTGCAAGGATTGCAAGTGACCCAGAATAGGCAAAACCATCTTGAAAAGAAAAACAGAGGTGGAGGACGGACATTTCCCAGTGTCGAAGCTCACTGCAAAGCTACAGTAATCAAAACAGTGTGGAGCCGGCATAGAATAGAGATATAGATTGGTAAAACAAAATTGAGAATTTGGAAATAAACCCATTCATCTATGGCAACTGATTTTTGATAGGGGTGCCAAGACTATTCAATGGGGGAAAAATAGTCTTTAAAAAAATGGTGCCGCCACAACTGGTATTCACGTGCAAACCAGTGACGCTGCAGCCTCGCCTCACGCCATGTGCAAGAATGAACTCAAAACGGATCAAAGACGTAACTCTAAGAACTGAGACTATGAAACTCTTAGAAGAAAACATAGGAGGAGATGTTCACGACCTTGGATTAGGCAATAGTTTCTTAACTCTGACACCAAAAGCATAAACAACAAAAGAAAAAAATAGACAAATTGACTTCATCAAGTGTCAAAGAAATGGAGAAGACAGCGCAAACATTGGAGAACATAGTTCTAAAACATATATCTTACAAGGAACTGGTATCCAGGATATATAAAGAACTTTCACAACCCAATAATAAAAAGCTGAATAACCCAATTTAAAAGTGAACAAAAGACTTGAATAGACACATCCCAAAAGAAGATGACTAAATGGCTGATAAACACATGAAAAGATGGTAATCTTTTCATTAGGTAAATGAAATTGTTACCTAATGAATCATTAGGTAAATGTAGATCAAACCACAATGAGAGGCTGTTTCACATCTCCTGGGATAGCTGTAATGAAAACGATGGATAATAACAAGTGCTGGAGAAGATGTGGAGAAATTGGAACCCTCACACATTGGGGTATGAATGTAAAATAGTGCAGCTGCTGTGGCAGATGGTTTGGTAGTTTCTCGAAAAGCTAGTGTAGCTTTATGATATGATCTAGTGCCCTCATTCCTAAGTACACAATCAAGAAAGTTGAAAATATATGTCCACAAAAAATTGTGGACAAATGTTCAAAGTGGTATTATTCATAATAGCTAAAGGTAAAAAACAACCCAAATGTCCATCAACAGATGAATGGATTAACAAAGGAGGTATAGCTAGCTATACAGTGGAATATTATTTAGCCGTAAAAAGGAATAAAGTTCTGAGACATGCTGTGCTACGAATGAACCACAAAAACTTGCTAAGTGAAAGAAGCCAAATACTGTACAAAACCCCACATATTGCATGATTCCATCTATGTGCAGTGTGCAGAACAGGCAAATCCACAGAGAGAGACCACAGATTAGTGGCCCCCGGGGGCTGGAGGCAGGACGAATGGCGAGTGACTTAATAGGTATGGGATAGCTTTTCACAGTGATGAAAATGTTCTAAAATTAGATAGTGATGAGTGATATACAACTCTGTGAATATACTAAAAACCATTGAATTGTACAATTCAAAAGGGTGAACTTTATGACATGTCTCTTTATGAATTAGGTCTCACTAAAATTGTTATTAAAGAGAAAAACTGAGCCTCTGTAGAGTTTCACCTTCCCTGAAGACAGGGGCAGGTCAAGGGCACTTTTCTAGGACTGAGGGTGGGAGATGCAGTGTAAGGGTGAAAACCCAGGCTTTGAGCCCTGGCTGGTGTGGCACAGTGGATTGAGCGCGGGCAGCGAACCAGGCATCGCAGGTTCGATTCCCAGTCAGGGCACATGCCTAGGTTGCAGGCCGTGGCCCCAGCAACCGCACATTGATGTTTCTCTCTCTCTCTCCATCCCTCCCTTCCCTCTCTAAAAATAAATAAATAAAATCTTAAAAAAAAAAAACAAAACCCAAGCTTTGAATGTTGATGGTCGTGAGTTAGAACTGCCTGCTTTCACTTCTTATGAAATGTGGGATGTTAGGACTCTGAGCCTCTAATCTAAAATGAAAATAATCCCTACCTTGTAGGGTTCCTATGAGGATGAACTGTTTGGTAGCTTAAAGTACTCAGTAAACGACAGCTATCAGAATTATTATTTTCTCCTGGACACAGATGAATGAGGCCTATGGAAGGCGACCGTGGCCTTGGACAAAAGGTGGAAAGAAGAGGCCTCGCAGTCTCGTGTTAGGCGTTAAGTGTTCGCCAAAGCTCAGGTGCTCCTTGGCTGGGCTGGTGTCCTGCTTCCAAATGGGCAGCAGCAGCAGCAGCTGCCCAGTCAGGACCCACAGCTCAGGGGGGCTGATTTTTCCCCCATCGATATTTGACTCTTGTGTAATAACAGATGATTTCATTTCTTTCTTTCTGCCTTTTTTTTTTTTGCACTTTCCGAGTTTTCTACCAGGAAGAGGCATCTGATTAAAGTGTTATTAGGAAACATGATTCATGGCATCATTACCCTTTGTCTAGACTTTCCTTTCTTGTATCTCAAATGGCTCGGTCAAGATAAATATTTGTAAATACCCGTCAGGTTCAGTTGGAGGAAATGGACACCTCATCAGCTAAATTTAGTAGAAAGGGAATCAAGGGTTTACAAAGTCATTGGAAGGGTTGGAGGAGTGGGTTCCAAGTGGGGCCTCGAAGAATGTTCTGGAACACCACCACCAGACAGCGGGGGCCATCCTTGCTCCACGAAGGGGTGCCCACATGCTGGAACAATGCTGAAAAATACATAACTTCTCTTGACTATCCCAGCAGCAGCTGGATCGACAGGGAGGTAACCCCACCCCACTTGCCCCTCCCACATCTTGGGCCAGGACATCTAACTGTCAGATCCAAACTCACATCTGAAGCTCTAGCTGCAAAGGAGTCTGGGAAGTGAGCTTTTCACCATTCCAGCCCCTGCCATAGAGGAAGGACTGCTTCCCTGGGAGGAGGTTGAGATGGATGTCCATCCATCAAGGCCGGCCTCCATGTATCGAGATTTTAAACATTTAATTTGGTTCAATACTTACTTGAGCTAAACAACGGATGATGCTTTTCTTTGTATAAAACTTGCATTTGCAGTGTGAAATGACTTTTTCCCATTTGTGGAGTCTATACATTCACCTCTGAAGCCCTGTCTGGGATGCAAGCCCTGGGAACCGGAGAAGGCGTTTCCTCGGAGGAGTCCTGCTGTTGAACTCTGAGTGCTTTACGGTCTGAACAACCACTTTCTCCACGGGACGCGAGGCGCTGCTGTGCGGCGTAGGAAGCAACAACTTCCGTGTATTCTCTTGAGCACAATGAGCGCTTCCTGGAGGAAACGATATACTTGGTAAGTTGAATACTTAAAACAAAAAAAAAACCCAGCTACTCGAGAACAAACTCAGAGGCCAAGAAGCATTTGAGAAGATGCTTTTCTTCAAAAATAACAACAAAAAAGGCAAATTAAGAAAAGAGAGGCTCGTCCCATCCTCAACAAGGAACAGGCTCAGCAGGCCCCCGTGGGACCCGCCCGCAGACGAGAGCTGGAGGCATAGAGGTGCAGACTTTTGGGAGGGAAATTAAACATGCCTTCCCTGCAACCCAGCCACTCTATTTCTGAGAATACACCTTTCAAAAATGTTTTCACATATACACAAAAATATATTTATAAAGGTACCCTCTGAGGCACTGACTACTACAAAATCTGGGGGGAAATCCAAACGACAAGCAGTGGACTTTGGATGAACAAATACATTGGAATGCTAGGCAGCCAAGGCAGAGACATAGGTCTGTGAGTCCTGACGTCAGGGGACACGTGGATGCTCTTGCAGGTGCAGAGCCGGGTCTCTTGGCTCTTTGCCAGGTGGTGATGCCACCCTTGTCTGTGGACATGTGGAATTAGTAAAACTGTGATTTGGAGAACTAGGCACAGCAAGGCTTAGGTCGCTTTTGTTCTGTAAGATGATTTGTATAAATTATTTCAAGGAATTAGACTGACAGCATGGGAGTTCTCTAGTCTTCGTGTCTTCCATTGAGTTATGAGAATGTTAGTTAACTTGCAGCGCCCCCAGCGAGGAAAGGGCATTGAACCTGGATGTCCCAGCTGTCAACAGCCTTGGGTTTAGAAGAGGTGGCTAGCTGTGGACAAGCTGATTTGGGTCCACTCCCCGTTCCCTCCCTCCTCCTTGCCTGCCTAAGACAAGGTGGGAGGGGGCTGCCAGTTCCACTCCAGGGTGTGAAAGTTTCAAGGACAGAAGTCATCCGATGACGGCTGAGAAGTCCGTGTTGGTAAAATGCAATTTTCTTAATGTCACTTTGCATAAGATATGAGGCGTGGCTGAACATGCCTCCTGAGTATTGACTGTCTCTTAGAATTTGAAGACTCTCACTAAGTTAACAAAAGTAACTATTTAGGGCTTGGAAGGGAGAAGGGAGTCTCCCTGGCTCTTTGGCTAAACATTCCTTTAAGACAGTGTTTATTGTGGAGATAACACAAGAACATAAACAAAAAAGAAAAAAAAGCGAATGGTGGAACAGCATGCATGAATGTTCCCATCTCTGAAAGTGACGATGAGATGATAAATGCTGCTATGCTAGTTTCTACAGAAAGGACACCAGAAGAACTCATTCAAAACAGTGACAGCCTCCAAGGCGTGGGGTGTTACGGGGTCTCTGGTATTTTAAGTCATACACAGACCTGTGTTACCATTGTAGTGCAGCAGAAATCGCCCGACAGGCTGGGCTGCCTGTTAGTAGGCTCTTGTTTCGATAAGACAAGACCTTCAAAGTCTCATTTTCTGGTTCCCTGCTGGGAGGGGAGCAATCTTTCTTATCAATGGCCAGGGCAGCCACTCCTCTCCGCTGGGGCCTGGAGCCTGAGATCCTGCCATGGGGCCACATTCCCTGGGGTTTTAGGATGGTCCGAAGAGCCTGGCTCTCTGGTTCACCTCATGGACAATCTCTGCGGGTGGAAACCTCAGCCCAACCTGGACTTGGAAGTCAGAGCTGACTAAGAATGGAAGTCACGAAGGGCAGAAAAAGCTGTGAGTAATGCTTTAGGAATCAACCTTGAATTCAGTTTCCTTGGTATTGACTTTACATTTTTAACTTCAAGATTAATTAGTGTCTCTTTTATTTCATTTGATTTGCTTCTATTTTTAGGGCCATGAAGGGAACACTTGCAAAGTAACACGCACCCCTCCTGCTGGACAATCAGTGGGCAGCAAGGGCGGCGTGCCCCTGGGAGCTCCGCCCGCACGGAGGGTACTCCCATGGGTTCCTGATGCAGAGGATGGCTGCCCGACAGTGAGCCGGTCAGGGGCCAGGACCTGGACACCCCACTGCTAAATGGCTGTTTGTGAAAGAGTGTATATTAGTTTCCTGTCCTGTAACAAATTACTACAAACTTGGGGTCTTAAAACAACAGAAATTTATTCTTTTACAGGGGGCCAGAGGTCCAAACTCAAGGTTTTGGCAGGGTTGGTGAGTGCCCTCTGCAGGCTCGGAGGGAGAATCCACTCCCTGCCTTTCTCCTGTACTGTGCTGGCTGCTGCCTGCAGCCCAGGCGTGCCTTGGTGTGCAGAGGCTTCACTCCGGCCTCTGCCCCCCTTCCACCTGGCCGTCTTTCCTCTGTGTGTCCTTGGCCACCTCAAATCTCCTTCTGCCTTTCTCTCACAAGGACATCTGTCGGTGGACTTAGGGCCCACTTGAAACCTAGGATGATCTTATATGGAGGTCCTTAACTTAATTATACCTGCAAAGACTTTTTACAAATAAAGTCATATTTACAGATTCTGGGGGTTAGGGCTTGGACATAGTCTTCTGGGGGTCATTATTCAACCCATTGCCAAGAGGTGTCAAGGGGACTGAGGACACTTGCTGCGCTAATCAGCCAGGGCATGTTGCAGATCTCCCTTTGCCTGATAATTTGCACAGCCTATATCTGCCACAGAGGTTCCAGCTGACTAAATTGCATCCCACCCTTGAGTTGCAACCTGGTGGAAGATGGGTGTAAGGAAACCCATATTTGCAGATGAAATCGTTCCTCCACGGAAGGAGGAGCAGATGGGCACTTTGGAGCAGGGAGTCAGCGCCCAGGATCAGGAGGCCGCTCCTCTCTTGCTAGCTTGTCGTTACTCCCAGACCCTGAGCTGGTGGGGACCCCCACCCAGACGGGAAGGCTTGATTGCGTTTGTTCTGTGTCTGGAGGGCTGGAGCCACTGCTTAGCATTCTCTCTGGGGGGGCGGCTGTGACGGAGAGGCCTGGCCTGCAGCTGGAGCTCCTCTGTGAAACCGAGAGACCCAGGGCAACATGTCTGAGGCCCTGGGGGGAAAGGATGGGAGTTTTTCAGGGGGCACAGCTGCCATTGGGGGAGATACTCCCAGAATCCTCTTTTCAAACCCCCTTTTCCAAAAAGGGGCTAGCCATTTCTAGAATTCACCTGGTGGGGGACCAACCAGTGAAATAATGTTAACTAATTTTCAAAAATGGAATATATAAGTAATACATATTTTCTATAGAATATTTGGAACATTTGGCACAGAATAAAATAAATAAATAGGGCTTCCAGTCAAGATGGTGGTGCAGGCAGACATGACTCGCCTCTTCGCACAACCACATCAAAATTACAACTAAAATATAGAACAACCATCACTCAGAACCATGCAAAGCTGAGTTGAATGGAAGTCTGACAACTATGGAATTAAAGAAACCACATCCATCCAGACTGATAGGAGGGGCGCAGATACAAATTGGGCTTGTCTCTCACCCATGTGTGGTGGATAAAAATTTGGAAAGGAGATCTTGGGAGTGAGGATTCCCAGCCCAGGGGGCCAGTGCCAGGAAGATAAGTCTCCACAACTTCTGGCTGCAAAAACCAGCAGGGATTGAGTTGGAGGAAGAAACTTCTAGAGCCCCAAGCAGTTCCTCTTAAAGAATACACACATGGACTCACCTACTTAGACTCCCTCCCTCTGAGCTCCAGCCAGGGTTGGGGGCAGCTTGAAGGGCACCAGTGGCATGCGAGGAGAGGGTGAAGTGTCTGGCATTGGGTGAACAGAGGCCACTGTCCCTTTTCTGAGCCTTGCTCCTGCAGAGCCATGAAGCTAGCAGGCTGGTACCATATTTGAGATTCTGTCAAATCTGGCTAACACTGTTGGACCCACCTTGGAGATGCTCAGAGACTCTACCCCACCCAACTTAAGGGCGCAGCCCAGCTGCTTTTCCATATGAATGGCTGGTCCTGGCTCACGCTTCACAACTCCCTGAATCCGATGAAACAAGCAACAGCCGGCTTCAGTGAGCTCCAAGCCAGGCAATAGCAGCAGCTAGATTAATTCCACAGCTTGGCTTTGCCTGGGAATCTCCAAGACCAGCCCAAGTAGCAGCCTTCTCAGATTGCTTTATAGCTCAGGAAGGGAGACCTCTGGCAAATTGCAGGTGGGGTCTGACCTTGACTTGCACCACCAGGAAAACCCCAAGGCCAGTGCACTCAGTGGACAGCTACAGACTACTTTGAAGCACCACTATCCTGCCCCTGCACAGCCGATCCTCCCCAGAGGGTGGAGGTTGGTGGTAAGTGGTCACAGCCAGTCCTTGCACCTGACTGGACTGGGTAAACCCCTCCCATTCATCTGCCAACAGCAACCTAGGCTCAACTACAAGAGAAGGGTGTGCTCAGCCCACATGAAGGGTGCAACTCTACCACCCAGCTTGGGTGTGAGGGGAGGCTCTGCGACTGGACCATACAGGACACCTACTACATGAGAGCACACCACCAGTTCATGCAGTCAAAGAGGCTCTACCTATCACATAGAAACAAACACAGGAAGGCTGCCAAAATAAGGAGACAAAAAAACATGGGCCAAATGAAAGAACAGATCGAAACTCAGAAAAAGAGCTAATGAAATAGAGATAATTAATCTATCAGATGCAGAGTTCAACGCTGGTTATGAGGATGTTCAGGGAACTTAGTGAGAACCTCAGCAGCATAAAAAAGATCCAGTCAGAAGCGGACGATACACATGAATCAAAATAAAGAACAATTTACAGGGAATCAGCAATAGAGTAGATGAAGCTGAGAATCAAATCAACGATTTGGAACATAAAGAAGCAAAAAACAATTGACCAAAACAAGAAGAAAAATGAATTTAAAATTGAGAGTAGTATAAGCAGCCTCAAGAGGTCCAATATTCATTCACATAATAGGGGTGCCAGAAGGAGAAGAGGAGAAGCAAGAAATTGGAAATCTATTTGAAAAATAATGAAAGAAAACTTCCCTAATTTAGAAAGAGGAAATAGACACAAGAGAGTCCCAATCAAGTTGGATCCAAAGAGGACAACACAAAGACACATGATGATTAAAATGCCAAGAGGTAAAGATAAAGAGAATCTTGCAAGCAGCAAGAGAAATGGAGACAGTTACCTGCAAACAGTTCCCATAGGACTATCAGCTGATTTCTCAAAAGAAAACTTGAAGGCAGGAAGAGGCTGGAAAGAAGTATTCTGAGTCATGAAAGGTAAGGATCTCCATCCAAGACTGCTCTATCCAGCAAAGTTGTCATTCAGAATGGAAGGGCAGATAAAGTGCTTCCAGATAAGGTCAAGTTAAAGGAGTTCATCATCACCAAGCCTGTATTATATGAAATGTTAAAGGGACTTATCTAAGAAAAACAAGATCAAAACTATGAACAGTAAACTTACAACAAACTCACAACTATCAACAACTGAATGTAAAAAATAAAAACAAAAACAAACTAAGCAAACAAGAATAGGAACGGAATTGTAGGTATGGGGATCATTTGGAGGGTTATCAGCTGGGAGGTGGGTGGGGGAGTAAGAGGGAAATGGTGCAGGGATTAAGAAGCATAATTGGTAGGAACAAAATAGACAGGTGGATGTTAAGAATAATATAGGAAAGGGAGAAGCCAAAGAACTTACAAGCATGACCCATGGATGTAAACTGGGTGGGGGGATTGCTGGAGGGAAGTGGGATTCTGGGTAGAGGGGTCAAAGGGAAGAAAATTGGAACAATTGTAAGAGCATAATCAATAAAATATATTTATAAACAAACAAACAAACAAATCACCTATAATTCAATTCCAAATGGAAGTCATTTAAAACATTTAGGTGATTGTACTTCCACTTTTAAAAATACGTGTGTATAACTTAATTTGGCATCATTTGGATTATTCTGCGTATGCAGTGTTGTGTCCTGATTGTTCTACTAAATGTGCCACAACGTGTTTATGTGGAAGCAAACTCTGTGTATGAAGAATAGTTATACATGAACAATGAAGTTACTTGTGGGTTTACTGATTATTTTAAAATTTGTTTTTATTTTTACATTTATTTACATTTACATCCTTTATAAAATATTGACAGTAACCCTTTGCCTGAACTATTCATTGCAAATAATTTTTCCAAGTTTCATAGTTTGCTTTTTAACCTTTTATAGTGTTTTTGATATGCAGAAGTTTGTAATTCTGATTTATTCAAGTCTATTGCTTTTTTCTTGTGTGACTTCCCTCATTATTGTTTTTGTTCTTGTAAAGCCCTTCACCCAAATTTAGTTATTCACCTACTTTTTAACATTTTTAAAGTGGCATTATTTTCAGCCCTGGCTGGTGTGGCTCAGTGGGCTGGGTGTCACCCCACAAACCCAAAGGTTGTGGGTTTGATTCCTGGTCAGTGCACATGCCTGGGTTGAGGGTTAGGTCCCCAGTCAGGGTGCCTATCAAAGGCAACCTCTCACATTGATATTTCTCTCCTTCTTTTTCTCCCTCCCTTCCCCTCTCTCTAAAATCAGTAAGCATGTCCTCAAGTGAAGATAAACAAATAAATACATACATAGATAGATAAATAAGTAAATAAGTAAGTAAATAAAGTAACATTATTTTTACACGTAATGCTTTAATGCACCTGGAACTTATTTTATGCTACAGTGTAAAGTGTAGATCTAAACCAATCAGCCCGTTTTCCCAGTCTCATTTGCTGTGTAACACCCTCTTCTTGTTGGCTTGTGAGTTTTCTTTCTCACACATGAACTTCATGTTACTTGGGATGGTTTCAGGGATGTCTTTTCCCATTGATTTCTCCATTAATTCTTGTTAGTACAAGTTTGTTTTACTTCTTTAGCTTTATAATACATTTAATGTCTGGCAGAGAAAGTATCCCTTTCTCATCTCAATTATTTTTCTTTTCTAAAAATGTTATAGTAATCTCACCTGTTAATTTTCCAGGTGAAATATAGCCAGGAAAATTTTTTTGTCAGTTTCTAAATTCTAATTGGGTCAGATTCTTTAGGATTTTAATTGGAAGTGTGGTGAACTACGAATTAACCAGGAAAGAATTAAAACTTTTTTCATAAGCTTTCCATTCAAGTGTATGGATGTTTCCATATTTTCTCACATCTCTTATATTGTCTAGAGGCCGCATACATTTCTTCTTAGGGACAGTTAGAGTATCTTTTCATTGTTATTGTAGAAAAGCTTTTGAAGGGTCATTTTAGAATTTGTTGCCTCTTTAGTCTGAATTTCCACAGCCAAATACTACTACATGAGTGACCCCGGACCCTCACAGAACAAAAGCCCAAATCCAAATCCTGCCACAATCGAAGTAATTACTTTGGAATCATTAAGCCATGGCCCCAAAGAAATGTACTGTTAAAGGGCCCCAACCAGCGACTGAACCAGGTATGTGTCCTGACCAAGAATCAAACCCACAACCCTTCCGTTTATGAGATGATGCTCCAACCAAAGGAGCCACACCAGCCAGAGCAGCATTGAGGACAATTTCAAATTAGGTAACTGAAATTGGCTGAAAGCCAGTTTGAAAAAGACGCTGAATTGAGATTCCGGTCAAGATGGAGGCACAGGTAAACACACTTCACTTCCACCCACAACTACAGAAAAATTACAACTAGACTACCAAACAGATATCACCCAGGCTTGTTGGAAAACTGAGCTGTATGGAAGTCCAACAACCAAAGATTTAAAGAATCCACATTCATCCAGATGGGTAGGAGGGGTGGCGAAACAGGCAGCCACATATTCACATATGGTAGATAAAAACCAGGAGGGATACCTTGGAAGCGAGTGATCCCAACCCAAGACCAGACCACCCAGCCCAGGATTCCAGTGCAAGGAAGATAAGTCCCCATACTTCTGGCTGTAAAAATCAGAGAAGGCGGGACAGCAGAAGAAACTATGGGATTCTCAAAAGACTCCTCTTAAAGGGCCAGCAATGGACTTAGGACTCACGCAGACCAACCTGCTCTGGTTCAGCACCAGGGAAGTAGCTGGAAGGGCACTAGTGCCCTACGGAGAGAAAGTGAGGTGACTGGCAAGAGGTGAGTGCAGGGAGAGAGCTTCCCCCTGGGCAATGTCCAGAGACCAGGCAGGAGCATCGCCCCCTCTCTGAGCCCTCCTGTACACAAAGCAGTAAAATGGCTTGCTCCACCTTGGTGGTTACTTAAGGCTCCACTCCAAGCAATTCATAGGTGCTTTTTCTATAAAAGCCATGCTACAGGGAGTCAAAGCAGCTCTACCTAATAAACAGAAACAACCACAGGGAGGGTGTCAAATTGAGGGGACAAAGAAATATGGCCCAAATGAAAGAACAGAAAAAAAAAAACACTGATAAAGGACTAAACTAAATGGAAATAGACAACCTATCACGGGTGGTCAGTGTTTTGAAATCACTGGATACTGCAACAGCATAAAAAAGACCCAGGCAGAAATGAAGGTCGCATTGAGTGAAAAAAAGGAAAATCTCTAGGGAACCAAGAGTGCAGGGGATGAAGCTGAGAATCAGAACAACAATTTGGAACATAAGGAAGAAAAAAAAACGTTCAATCAGAACAGTAAGAAGAAAAAAGATTAAAAAGCAAACAAACAAGGATAGAATAAAGAGCCTCTGGGATATTTCCAAACATGACAACATCTGAATCATAGGGGTGCCAGAAGGAGATGAGGAAGAGCAAGGAATTAAAAACTGATTTGAAAAAATAATGAAAGAAAACTTCCCTGATTTGGCAAAGGATATAGACATACAAGTCCAGGTAACACAGAGTCCCAAACAACTGGACTCAAAGAGGACCACACCAAGACACGTCATACTTAAAATATGGCCAAAGGTGAAAGATAAAGAGAAAATCTTAAAAGCAGCCACAGAAAAGCACAGTTACCTACAAAGGAGTTCCCATAAGACTGTCAGCTGATTTC
>PVIA01010258.1:0-53216 GCA_004024845.1 Tonatia bakeri | reverse complement strand
CAACCGGCCCAAGGCTATAGGTATGTTAAATGACCATGCCATGGATTAGCTGCAAAGCTGCCCTGCATGTTCTTGCTCTGTGTGCCCCTTCCCCCAACTCACACCTGTGGTGGGGGGAAGAGGTAAAAAAAAAACATCTTAGAATCTCTGGACACCTTGAGTTCTGGGCCCCATTTCAAATGTCCATTTGGGGTCCCCCCCTCTTGGCTGCACCCTGTAACAGCCTGAGGCCCGATGGCTAGAGGCCCAGTGGCCCAAGAGCCAAGAGTGCCCCAAGCTCCCCAAAAGAGAGAGTCTTCTATTCTGAGGACTTATATAGTTTGTGGGAGAGGAGAAAACAGTTGCATATTGATTAATGGGTAAATGCAGTGCCAGCTTTCCTGGGGGGATATGACTACCCAAACTTCCCTATGTGTGGGGGTCTGTTAGCCTAAATCCTTATCTTACTCCAGACCCATTTGTTCATCTTGTTGTAAAACAAATACATGACAGGAAGCAGTTAATTAAAATTGGGGCAATTACCCAAAGTTATTTATGGGCTCTTTCTGTAAGCATCAGGGACTCCCTCCTAAAACAGATAGTGACCAGAGGTAGGCAATTAACCAAAGTTGTTTTATGGGCTGTTTCTCTGGGCTCCGGGACCCTCTCCCACATTCCAGGCCTTGGGATGAAAGCACAGTTTCAAGGCTTTCTTTCCCAGATAGTGGAAATGTTACATAGAATTTCAAGGACCTCCCTTCTTTCTTGTTAACAGTGTTTCTTGTGATGTTGGAATACCTGGCAATATTACCAAATCAGGCTCATGACTGTTAAGTTAAGTATGTGAGACATGTCTCCTTCCTCGTCCCTGCCCTGGTTTACTATTCATTCTACCTAAGTGCTAAAAGGCATTTCCTGGCAACCAGGATGCTAGATGCTGGCCAGTAACAGCAGCACAGTCTCAGAGTTCTTCCTGTGCTATCTCCTGCCTCACTTTCTTTGTATTTATCTGAGTTTCTGATTTGTATCATATTCCCTTCATGCTGAAGAATTTTTTTTAAGATTTTATTTATTTATTTTTAGAGAGAGGGGAAAAGAGGGAGATAAAGGGAGAGAAACCTCAATGTGCAATAGATATGTCAATCAGTTGCCTCTTGCATGCCCCCAAGTGAGGACCTGGCCTGCAACCCAGGCATGTGCCCTGACTGGGAGTTGAACAGTGACCTTTCAATTCACAGGCCAGCACCCAATCCAGTGAGCTACACCAGCTAGGGCTGAAGAATTTCTTTTAACATTCTTGTAAAACAGGTTTACTTGTAACAAATTCACTTAGTGCTTATTTGTGAGAAAAGATTTATTTCGCCTTTGTTTTTAAAGGCTATATTTGTAGAGTACAGAATTCTAGGTTGGTGCTTGTATTCTCTCAATGCTTTATTTCTCTTCTTGATCACATGGCTTGTGAAGATAACTCAGGGAGATACTTCTTATTTTTGTTCCTCTACAGGTAAAGTGTATTTTACCCTAGGGCTTCTTTCAGGATTTTTCCTTTACCTTTAATTTTGTGTTGTTTGAAAATAATATGCCAATATGGAGTGTTTTTGTTTTTAATTTACCCTGCTTGGTAGTGTCTTAACTTCCTGGATCTGTAGTTTTGTGTCTGACATTAATTTGGGGAAATTTTTAGTCATTATTGCCTCAAGTACTTCTGTTTCTTTCTCTCTTTCCTATTTGGTTTTCCCATTACATGTATGTTGTACTTTTTACTGTTGTCCCACAGTCCTTGGATAGTCTGTTCATCTTGTTTTTTCAGTCTTTGCTCTCTTTGCTTTTTCATATGTGGAGGTTTATATTGATATGTCTTCTAGCTCAGAGATTCTTTCCTCAGCCTTGTCCATTTGACTAATAAGCCCATCAAAACATTCTTCATTTCTATTATACTGTTTTTGATCTTTAACATTCTTTTTTGGTTCTTTGTTAGGATTTTCATCTGTCCACTTACATTGGCCATCTGGATTTTCATGCTGTCTGCTTAGTTTATTAGAATCCTTAGCATGTTAATTACATTTGTTTTAAATTCCCAGTCTGATAATTTCAACATCCTTGCCAAGTCTGATTCTGATGTTTGCTCCGTCCCTTCAAATTGTGTGTTAGAGGTTAAGGCATTTGCCTTTTAGTGTGCTTTGAAATTTTTTAATTGATAGCCATACATGATTCAACAGGTAAAAGTAACTGCTATAAATACACCTTTACTAATGTGGTGCTGAGGTGTGTGTGCAGGGTAGGGGGCTGAACATTCTATAGCTTTATAATTAGGTCTCAATGTTTTAGTGAACATATGCCTCTGGATTGTAAACTTCACAAGTGTTTTTTAGTTTTCTTCTCCTCCCTTAAGTGGACAGGAATTAAAGAGTGGGATAATGTTAGACACATAGCAAGCTACAACTGACTGGAGTTTTGTGTTACCTTGTTAAGAACAGGGTGCTCTGGCATGCTTAAAAATGGTTCATTTTCCCCTCCCCTTGACATGAATAGGAAGTGAGTTTTCTCTGAAATTTACTATGAGAACGTGGTTGAGCTCTTAGATGTAAACATCACAGTGTAATCTCCCCATAACTAGTGTCTCTGGAGTTTTATAACTCTGAGTTGCCCACATTGGGCCTCCAGAAATTTAAGAATTACAGTTCAGATTTTTCTACTGTGTCCCTTGTTCCGTTGCTGGTTTCTGCTTGTGAGTCTCTGTTTGGGTAATCCATGACTCCTTGTATTTGCCTGTCTATTTCTCCCATCTTGTTTAAAAAAATGCATTTATTTCTTTATTTTTGGAGAGAGGAAGGGAGAGGGAAAGAGAGGGAGAGAAACATCAATGTGTGATCACCTCTCGCATGCTCCCTACTGGGGACCTGGCTCGCAACCCAGGCTTGTGCCCTGGCTGGGAATTGAACCAATGACCCTTTGGTTTACAGGCCAGCAGTCAGTCCACTGAGCCATGCAAGCCAGGGCTATCTCTCCCATCCTGTGAGCAGCAGTTACCCTGTATTGTCCTCTGCATTATGGATCCAAAAAGTTTTGTTAATTTTTTAGTCTGTTCAGCTATTTACTTGTTGTTAGGACAGAATGGTGACTTCCAAGCTTCTTAGATGTAGAAACAGAAAGTAGAATTCTAGTATTAGTAATTTAAATAACATTTGGTGCTTTGTACAGAGAACCCAGTGGATGGGACCATGGTGTTAAAGTTGCACTAATCCACCATAGGTATCATTTATTGTTTTCAGGTGTAAAAATCTGCAAAATCAAGCTGTGAAATGAAGAAACAGTAAAGATAACCATCCTTTTAGGCTTAATATAATAAGTTTTAGCTTTTAATTTTTAAAAGCTCTATTCTAACTTACATAAGGCCATATTAACTATTTCAAATGACACCTATGGGGTACCATTGTATCAAGCCAACTTGTAAATGCCAGACACGTAATTTAATTTTAATCCATTATTCAGTGGGTTAGTGTTCATGTCCACTATGAGATATTTTAAGGTAATGAGTGGTATGGCTATGGAAAATTTAGAGAAGACCACAGTTAAATTTAGGCATGCTTATCTTCCATCTATTTTATATTTAGTAACTTTTCCAAGATCATAAGAAACGTAATGTTTAGATTTAGTGGGATCCTGATATAGCTCTTATTATAGATCAAGTAATGATAAAGTCCACTAAAGTTTGTCAATTGATATATTTTAACAAATGTGATATTTAATGTAGAATCTATCTTTTAGAGATACAAAAGCCAATCAATACCCTTTTTATTTTGTATATAAGCCCTTTTATTGAATTTTAGATTTCCAATTGGATCAAATTATGGAATCTTCTGTTAGATAGGTAGCCAGCTAGCTTGCTAGATGATAAATATAATTTATTATATATTCATAATTTATTCATTTATTTCTTTTATTTTTCTCTTTACACCTACAAGTAGGTGGTTTTTGTTTGTTACTTTTCCAGTGTTTTCTTTTTTGTAAGTATATTTTATTGATTATGCTATGGCAGTTGTCCCAATTTTTCCCCTTTATTTCCCCTCTTCCCTGTACCCCTCAACCCTCCAGCATCCCCCCAACCTTAGTTCATGTCCATAGGTTGTACATGTAAGTTATTCGACTTCTCTGTTTCCTATACTATTCTTAACCTCTCCCCATCTATTTTATGCCTACCAATTATGCTTCTTATTCCCTGTAACTTTTCTCCCATCCTCATCTCTCCCTCCCCCTACTGAAAACCCTCCATGTGATGTCCATTTCTCTGATTCTGTTCCTGTTCTGGTTGTTTGCTTAGTTTTTGCTTTCATTTTTTTAGGTTCAGTTATTGATAGTTGTGAGTTTGTTGTCATTTTACTATTCATATTTTTGGTCTTCTTTTTCTTAGATAAGTCCCTTTAACATTTCATAAAATAAAGGCTTGGTGATGATGAACTCCGCTCCTTTAACTTGGCCTTATCTGGGAAGCACTCAATCTGCCCTTCCATTCTAAATGAAAGCTTTGCTAGATAGAGTCATGTTGGATGTAGGTCCTTGCCTTTCATGATTTGGAATACTTCTTTCCAGCCCCTTCTTGCCTGTAAGGTTCCTTCTGAGAAATCAGGTGATAGTCCTATGGGAAGTCCTTTGCAGGTAACTGTTTCCTTTTCTCTTGATGCTTTTAAGATTTCTCTCTTTATCTTTCATCTTGGGTGTGTAATTATGATGTGCCTTGGTGTGTTTGTCTTTTGGTCCAATTTCTTGGGACTCTCTGGGCTTCCTAGACTTCCCAGAAGTGTATTTCAGCAAGTTTTTCCCCAATCTGGGAGTGTTTTTCCTTCATTATTTGTTCAAATAAGTTTTCAAATTCTTGTTCTTGTTCTTCTCCTTCTGGCGCCCCTATGATTCTGATGTTGGAACGTTTAAAGATGTCTCAGAGTTTCCTAAATCTTTCCTCATTTTTTGAATTCTTGTTTCTTCATTCTGTTCCGGTTGGATGTTTATTTCTTCCTTTTGTTCCAAATCATTGATTTGAGTCTTGGTTTATTTTCCTTCACTGTTGGTTCCCTGTATAATTTTGCTTTATTTCACTTTGGTAGCCTTCATTTCTTCCTTCATTTTGCCACTGAGCTCAATCAGTTCTGGGAACATCCTGATTACCAATGTTTTGAATTCTGCATCAGATAGGTTGTCTATCTCCTCATTGCTTAGCTCTTTTTCTGGAGTTTTGATCTGTTCTTTCATTTGGGCCATATTTCTTTGTCTTGGGGCACTTACTAAGTTGTAAGGGGGTGGAATCTTAGGTATTTACCAGGGCAGGGCAACCCTCCTTGCTGCATTGTGGCACTGTCAACCTGTGTGTATGCTTCTTTAACTCCTTGGTTGTCAGAGTTCCATGCAATTTGATTTTCAGGCACTTCTGATTGTTTATTGCTTTTAGATTGGTTATTATCTTTCTTTTGATTGTGTGAGGAAATGATGCATTTCTACTATGCCTTCATCTTGGCTGGAACTCTCCCATTGGTTGTTTTCTTTTCTTTTTTTTTTTAATTGTGCTTCTAGGTACCTAAAACTGTAATTTTTATTTTGTGTCTCTGGCTTATAACTCATACTATGGACCTTCTTGGTGGTAACCAACAAAGAGGGGAGAGAGAAGGACTTCAGTGACTTTTAGGCAGTTTTTTTCCCATTTCAAGATTCATCAGTCCACTCGCCAGGGATTGGAGTTTGAATTGAGAGAGATATCACAGCATCTTCTTCTGTACACGCAGTTAGCTCCCCTTGTCTGATTACTGTATCGATTATTTTAATATAAGTTTTATTATTTAGGAATGATAAACAGATCAAGAGATGGTTGCCATTGAGAAGATAGTTTACTATACTTGCATATCTTAAGAGCAGAGGTGATGCTCCTCCCTGTGAGAATACACATAAGAAATATAAGAAATCACTAGAGTGGGTCAGGAGGCACATGAGGAGGGGAAAACTGGCAAAGAGACTTCACTGTGGTATGCATAGGAAGAAACAGGCAAAGAAGGGTAAGAAGGTTTAAAATCAGCTACTTTGTATAATTTCAGTGGGCTCTGGAGTTTAGGAGCTGTCCTTAGTTGTCTGGTACCTGGCCTTGTGGCCTTAAGGTAGGCAGACAGTGGCCCAAAGTGTGAGAGCCTGATCAAGGATGTGGTTGGGGTGTGGGCTCTGAATGATTGGTTTGCATATGAAAATCTTGCTCCCGGGTGAGGTATATACTATCTCTTGGAATTTGTTAACCCCTAGGAGTGGCATTCCCTCTGATGTTAGGAAAGCCCTGGATGTCAAAGCATCAAAATACAGAAACTAGAAGACATGCTTTATACAGTAAATTACATGCCAATAAATAAGACTTCTCAACTTTAGTAAACTCCTGTGCATTATGAAGACAAAATCTATATTATTCTAAAATATTTGCCAAGAAGTCTTGTGCGTGTGTATGTGTGTGTGTTGGAGCCTTTCATAGGACAAAGGTTTTCAGAAATACACATTTGGAAATACTAGATTGGAGTAATGTATGCCTTGAAGAAAAACTAATTATTAGGGGGATTGGATTTGGATGAATCTGAGTGTGTTTATAATATCTGTTTTTGTATTACACCAGACTCATAGATCTAGGATAAATTGTGTAAAAAATGAGACAAGAGTATTAAATGAGTTGATATAATGCAATGAACTATATTTTTGGATAGTAAAAAAGTTTATAGACTGCTTTTCAACAATATTTAACAAAGTAATGGTGTGCTTTTTACTGTATTATATAATGTTTTGAACTTGAATTTTCTTTCAGATTGTTTCTGTGATTCCAAGCTTCCAAAAGAAACATGATGAAGATGTTCCTGAGAAGTTCATCTATTTTCGTCCTATCAGTGCAGAATTTCAGGAAGAGATCAGAAGACAAAACCAACAGAAGCCAGCCATGACCTCTTATCAACACACTCGAGAAGGTATTGATCACAGGAACTTGGGAATTATTGTTTATTCTTTTATTTAATTTTTTTTCTATCACCATTTATTCCCCCTAACCCACTTCCACCTCCAGCCACACCTTCTGCCTGCAATCACCACACTGTTGTCCAGGTTCATAAACTCTTTCTCTTTTTTGCTGAATCCCTCCACTCCCTAACTCCAACCCAGAGCTGTCTGCCTGCTCTCTATCTATGATTCTGTCTCTATTTTGCCTGTTAGTTCAGTTTGTTCATTATCCCACATACGACTGAAATCATATGGTATTTGTCTTTGGGTGACTGCCTTATTTCATTTAGCATAATGTTCTCTAGGTCCTTCGGGATTATAAATCCCCCTTATAAGTCAAAAATCTTGAGGGGTTTTTCACCTACAGAACACGCCAGTTAAATTTCCAGGGGTCCCAGAATCTCAACTTAGAAGTTGCAGGAATTGCCAGTCCAGAGGAAAAGGGGAGAGGCACCACAATACTAATTGCTGGTATGCCTGCAAAGGGGTCTAGACGATACAGAAATTCCAACTTTGAAAATTACTGGGTTTATACACTTTGGGGCTTTAATAAATAAATATTTGCCATCCTCAGAACACAGTTGCCCACGAAACCCAAAGAATCTGTGGCTTGAATCTTCAGTAAATGCCAAGTCCCCAGGAAATGATGACCTTGAAGTAACAAGAAGCAGGTATCCTTTCAGAGAAAGGCCCATCACCAGGCATTCCTGGGAAGTGCTCTTAGATGCAACCCTAAACCGTGAAGGTCTCCACATTCTCAAAAGTGTTACTGAAGAAAAGAGAGAGATTGGTGACCTTCCGCTGCCACTAGAAGAGAATCAAGCAGCGACCTCACGCAGCAGTCAGCATCTCCATACTTTCCAAGGCCCTTTTCCATTGCTGCCTCAGCATCTGAAGCTGCAGAGGCAGCACAGCCAAAGCTTGTCACAATACAGTGATATTGGAAGCCAAAAACTTAATCTACAAGGTAAGATTTTGAGCTTGCTAGAACTCCTTTAATAAATTAGATATAATTTTCAAGACAAATAGGCATTCATCAGTAAATTTATTTTCAAACTGATCACCTACAAATCTATTTCTTTCTGTCTCATAAAAAATGACCTTATTCTAAGAGAATTGCTTGCTGTCCTACAATTTTAAGCATTTTATTTGGTGATTATTGTCTGACTTTAAGTTGTATAAATCCAATTAGACACAATAATAATCATGTGAATATAAACCCTTAAAATATACAAGCTTGTTATAACATCAGGGGCTATAAATACATATTCTCTTCTAGTGGCTAAAAATATTACTCGACAAATGAATGATTAATATTATAACCTATGCCTACTTAAAAGTGATATTAGTAGAAGTATTTATAATGTATTACATAATTTGCTTATAATGTGTTTTAAAATCCTACATTGATATTTGCTACTAATTATAAGGCAACATTTCTGTTTTCATCATTACAGCTATTCATTAATATTTCTATGATTTTAAAGTAATTGTGTTTCAGTACAGTTGTCTCCATTTTTCCCACATCACTCTCCCCCCACCCTCCATCCTACCCTCATTGTCCATGTCCATGGGTCCTTTACATATGTTCCTTGACTTGACCCTTCCCCTTCTTTCCCCCATTATCTCCTTCCTCCCTCCCCTCTGGTCACCATCAGTTTGTTCTTTATTTCCATGTCTCTGGTTCTATTTTGCTCACATGTTTATTTTAAACATATATAAAAATGCTACTATAGATACCAAATAGTATTAGTAAATTTTAATTCTAACTCATGTTTATAGCCTGCCCCCATAACTGACTGAGAGTGATACCATTAATTAGAAATCTTTCTTACAAGTAACCCTACCAAACTACTGAAGGTAATTTGAAATAAGTATCTGGAATGTAGCTCACACTTTGTCTGAAAATCATAATCTGGCCATTTTGTAGTTTGTTTCTTTCCCTGCACTTATTTAGTGGGTTGAGAAGTTATTTATCAACAACTGAAATTCAAGTAAAACCCAAAGCCAGCTAAAATGACTTCATCCCTTTAAGCCTTTATAAAATTGACTCAACCCCTATCTCCCCTCTAATCTTTTCTTCAAGATTTCTGAAAGTTTTCAGGTGGTCCCATTCTTATGGTTAATGCCTCTTTGATTTCATGTTATCACTTAATTCTTAATCTCATTACTTTCTCAAATGGCTAAGGAGATAACATTGAATACTCTGCAGCCATCAACACTATAATTTCCCATTGGCTAACATCCTACTGCAGTCCCCTTCCACTCAATGTTTCTCATCCTTTCTCTCCCTCTCATTCCTCCCACTTCTACATGTTCCATTAGCTCCAAATTCTGGTATTGTGTGGAGCTATTTAGCCAGATTTTTGTGTGTGTTTTTTTGTTTATCTTTTACACCCAAAACAGCTTATCAAGATATTTTGCTAAACCAAAGGTTATATATTGTGATGCAATTACCATGTGATGTTTAAATTGTTAGGGCGATTGAATTGGGATCAAATTTAAACATATATGTATGTTATTCTAATTTATTGAGTTTTTCAAAATATAAGTCAATCTCCAATAATTTAAAAGGAACGTCTATTTATTTATTTTTATGTATGTATGTATTTTAGAAAATGCAATAGAAAGAAACAACATTGAAGAGTCTTCACAGAAGGCCATTTTGTCAGCTTCTGGAGAACATCCTCCTATCAATCCAAGCTTTGAAAATTCTTCTGTAATGAGGGGTAAACTTGGAATTCCTGGAGATTATGGTAGATATCCCAGGGGCAATGTTAGAGTTCCCATGAATAATGTTATCATTCCCACAGTTAATGTTGGAGTTCCCATGGGTAATGTTGGGGGTTCCATAGATGATACTATGCGCATGGATAACACTGCAGTACCTTTGGATAATTTTGGAGTTCGCAGTGGTACAGTCTCCATGCACAATCTTGAAGTTCCTAGAAGCAGTGGTGGAGTTCCCAGAAGCCACGGTACTAGAATTCCTATGGGTTATGCTGAAAGCCTCAGTAACAGTGTTGGAACTTCCACACGTGTTGTATTCTCTCCACTTACTGAGCTCTTGAAGATAGGTGAACACCAAGTGTAAAAACTGACACCTTACATAGCAGTCCTGATAGTTAAAGGAATATACCAAGACACTCAACATAAAAACAGAACTGTATAAAATCTCACAATCCAAACTAGTCAGTGGAAAACCTAAATTGAAAAATCATAAGGGAATATACAAATACATTTATTAGGAATGTCTTATCAGAATTTTTTAAACTAAATTTTAGTGTACTTTCCTTGTTTACTATGAATGGCAACCCTCCATTAATCTGTAGGATACTTTTGTAGGAGACGGTGGTGAGTTGTGGGAAAGTAAGATGCTTAATTCATCAACACTGGATTTGTATTTGGTAGAGATACAGTATCTTTATCATTAAACAAAATAACAACTAGCTTTCAACTAATATTGTACATCCCATAGTTTAAAAAACTTCAGGCTTCTTTCGATATGTTTGTGGACAAATGAAAGCAATGTTATAGTTATTAACTTAACTGCAAGAGTCCAACTTAGTGTTCAAGAAATTTATTGACTAAAAGTTATGAATCCAAAACATTTGGCAGAAGATTGCTGAATATAATACTTCTGTGAAATGTTCAGAGAAGACATCTGAAGAAAGCTCACTAACAAAAGATACATATTTATTTTTGTGACATATATCTGACAAAATAACAAACATTTACTGGAAGCCTTAAAAATACAAGGAGACAACAACTGTAGAACTGTAAATAGTATACATGGTTGTGATGCAAAAAATATATAGGTAGGAAAAAACAAACAGTACCACAGGATACTTAAAATATTGCATTCTAAACAATATTTTTCATTAAGAAATTAATTGTGTTTATTCTTCCCAACTTCTAAAATAGCTTGGCATGAATAGATACAAGGTAGAAGGGAGAAAATATTGAAATATTTTTACTAAATTATGGAATAGGATGCCTTTATTAGAGAAAAGAAGACCACTTTTCATTGTCCCAAATGATTAGTAAAGTATTCAAATCCCAGAACATAGGTATCTATAAAATTTGGTTGTTGAAAATAATTATTTCACAAATTTGTTAACATTGATGAGGTATGACTATAAGGTAATGAGATATACTCTATAAACTACATGGTGAGATAATCTCATTATTTTATATTCATACACAATATAAATTATGTGCAAAGTTTTAGGGCATATGGACTACTAATCAATTTGTACATTTAAAATTTCAACTTTCCTGAATATGGTAGCTGTCATTTTTACAAAATCAAGGGCAACTTAAATTACCACTTAACCCTTTATTGTGTGCCTTACCACATAGTACAAGGGGTAGTCATCTGTGGTCTGAGTGAAAACATTTGTCCATTCACACATTCTATTTGACCTATGAGAAAGGAGGTAAAGAGGCTACGTAGCCTCCCTCTTTCACTCTCCTCTGGTTCAGAGTTGTTACTGAACCAAGACCTTGGCCTCAGAAGAAAAGAAATGCAGAGAAATTTCTTTCTCCTGCTTCTTACCAGTGCAGAAGGTGGGGCACCATTTCAGACTACAGTAACCTGAATCTTGTATGGGGTGGAAAAACCACAGAAGTAATGGAAGAATATAGGCTGCCATACATACTTCACTTACTGCAACCCTTGGGTGAGAAACAACAAACTTACAGCTTACCTTGTTTAATGGATAGTCTACACTATACACTCTACTGAAACAGTAACTTTGTGAAACAGAACTACTAACATTTCTACGCTTCCAAGGGGATCACCTTGTGAGTGCAAAAAGAGTAAATTATAGTGAAAACTGAGAGATGACTTACTAAGAACTAATATTTACTACACAGCAAGGAAACAAAAGACAGCAAACAAAACTATACTCAACTATATATAACACTGACATATAATTAAAGATGGTTACTAAAACAAAACACCATCATTAAGAATAACAACCAAAAAAATCCCAATCCTGCTTTGTGAGTGTTTTTCTTCATGTTTATGAATCATATAACTTTTGATATAGTGCTTAGTGACTTAAAATTTAAATGTGAAAATTATATGTAAAATGGCCAGCCACTTCTTCATTGTAAAATTTTGAAAAATTGAATGAAACTAAGTTTGGTGAAAAAAATCAACTGTGAAGATGGTCTCAGAAAATAATTCTCAATCTTGTAAAGGAAGCTACTTATAACATTGCTTTTATTCTGCTAAATAGTGTTAGTCCAGTGACACCTAGTTATCTACCTTCAAAGATTGTGCCTTGTCTTAGGGTCATTTATGTCAAGTAAATTATCTGAAGCCACTCAGTAATCATCACAGTTCTATGGAAAAGAAAGTAATGAGCAGAGCATTGAATGCATTGTATAAGAAAACTTCATCACAATTTCACACAAATTGGATCTAAGGTTTTAATTAAACAAGTTAAAATTGCAAATCTAAATGTATAGTGATGAAATTGGTGACTCACTTCCAAGTCTCTTATTCTTAGCAAATAAAAGATTAAATTTACCTACATGTAATTATATATATATACCCTATAAAATAAGAAAATTACTAGCTAAAATCAATAGTGGCTTAAAGTGGGAGAAATAACTTTAAAATTTTCCTGCATATTTTACTATGCAAGAAAGAACACTTAATCAGAAAACAATGATAGCATAGAGTTTAATTTAACTACCCTAGTTGGCCAAATCATTTCCTTTCAAGGTTCTAGAAAACTATAAAGTGTGCCCTACTCAGTGTGAGTAGATTAATTTCTTGTAACTTTACCCATTGTTTTTACATCGAATCCCCTAATTATGGAATTACACCAAATTGATTTTTATTTTTAAATTAAATTACACAATGTGTATTCAGGCAAGTCCAAATGATTTTTAATTCACAAATCATTTAGCGATTCTGACTTGAAACAATTTTTTAAGTTGTTCTTAGTAAATAAGGCTTCATTCACCTCTGTTTAACTCTTTTTAAAATTAAACAAATGAAAAAAATATTTTCAACAATTAATAGGATGAAGCTAAGGGCAAAATTATAAAAACACCCCCCTAACAACCACCAATGATATGATATTTAAAATCATATAACTCTCACCTCCATTGCACTCAATTTCATGCTAGAAAAAATATTTCTTACATTATTTAATAAAATATTTTTGAATGATTCTGAATGGACAGTTCATCCTACCAGAACCAGAACCAGAACCTTAGACCAAAGGAACTTCTATAGTTTGTAAAATATATTTTTAAAAAATCTTTGAAGTGGCCTGTCTATAGTTAAAAGCTGTAATATCCTTAACAACTAATTTCATTTTTACTGAAAAAAATACATTTAAAACTTAGCCGTGGCTGGTGTAGCTCAGTGGATTGAGTGTCAGCCTGTGAAGCAAAGGTTGCCAGTTGAATTCCCAGTCAGGGCATATGCCTGGGTTGTGGGCCAGGTCCCCAGTAGGGGGCATGCCAGAGGCAACCGCACATGGATGTTTCTCTCTCACTCTTTCTCCATCCCTTCCCCTCTCTCTAAAAATAAATAAGTAAAATCTTTTAAAAAGAAAAAGGAAAATAATAAAGCTCATATAAAGTAGAAATATTCACTTTCACATTGATTGACCTTCATTATTTAAAGTTGAAGTTCACTAAAAGTGAGACATAGTATATAAGAAAATTACTGCTTCCAACTAACACAGCAATGTGGTCACCTTGTGCACAAATATGAGCTGACTGAGAAATAAAATCGGTTTTTTATTAGTAACTAAGAAAACTGAATTTTGACTAACAATTAAAAATTACCTTAAACTACAGTGTCCATAAGTAAAAAGTAACATGGAGAATTGAAGAATAAATGTAGAAATACATGTAGTGAAATTTTTATATTAGAAAACCAAGTATCAGGAGTCATTATGAAATTCAAACATACAACTATAGAAAACTACTTAAGTCAGAGAAAAGCCAGGCAAGGGAATCCTTTTTGATGCCATGTTAATGGGAGATGAACATAAAATGGTATTTCTGTGTAAGAATGAAGCAAATATATAGAATATGTAATATTTATTTTAAAATCCACTAATTGATAAGAAAGTTTCATTAATTGAATGTTATTTTTCTATCTAATGACTATATTTTAAGTATGTTTTAGAAATGAAAATTCAAAACATGACAAAGTGCTTTTAATAGGTCATAAGGTATAAAGTACATGTGCCTTGTTCATATTTCAAGAGCAGAGAGTGACAATGTGAGTGACAATCTAGTGAAAAGTGAGAGGAAGAAAAGAGAAACACAAACACCAAAATAAAACTGTAGCATTTAAAGTAAATGATGTTTTCTTAAAAATGTTATTTTGAAGGAAATTGTTTCCTTTTTTGCTGTTTTGAAATTTCTAATTTTCTTCTTTATTAATATGAATAAATAAGCCTTAAAATTTTTCAAATTTCCCATTTACTATTCTTAATTTTATACTGTCCTTGATCTCCTAATTAATTTTCACCCCTTATGCACGTTTTTCATTACAACTCTTACCTGAATCCATTCTTTGCCTTATTTTCAACCCCCTACCTCTATCCCATCCTTGATCTCTTTTCCATACCATTCATATCTCATCCATACTTTATCCTTCCCTTCCCTTTACCCTACCTTACTTTATTCTGGGTATCTTCTCCACCTCTTACCCTCACTCCATCCCCCACTTTTTTCCTCTTTCCATCTCATTCTGAGCTCAAACCCTAGCCCTAATCTCTACCCACTTATGCATTCCTAATTACCACCATTTACTTGAGCCTATTCCTGAGACTCATTCTAACCCTCACTCAAACTTTGACCACACTCATTCCAAGCCTCACCCCATCTTTGACTTTTCAACTTCACCCCTCACCACTAATCTAAAACCCTCAATCTTGACCTTGAGAGAAAAAGATAGAATAAATGCTAATGTGAAGACCAAGAATAAAGTAAGGATATCTATTTCATGTTATTAATTATTAAAATCAAATTCCAAAATTGTATTTTTCAAGAATATATCAAAATATTCCAAATTATAACATTCATAATATCAAAATATGGGAGAGTGATTACCATTTAGCCCCAAAAGAAACTTAATAAAGAAAATAGACTGCGTTATGCCAGCCTTTCAAAGATTATTTAAGAATATGTAAATGTGATTTGAAGACCCATTTTACTTTATTTTGAAATAAAATTTAAATGACTTTTAAAAGACGTGCAGACTCTTCCATCTTTTATATACTATTATACAATACCTCTCACCTGAAGAAGTACTTATTTTAGGCTCTTTGAGTAAATGAACCAAAATATATCACCAATTTCTTAATTTATATTGTAAAATAAATGAAAAAAGATAAAATATACACTTTGTGGATTTACCTAGAGCATATTTTTGCTATTAAAAAGTAATATTTTAAAAAGTTTATTTTTTAAGCTGACTCACCTCTAATAAATGTTATTATCTTATGCAACCAATATCTATCTAAAACCAAATTTCCTATTCTTATACACATATTAGAATAAAACAAAAAGTTAGCTTCAGAAATTTATTTTTAAAATGCAGTGACATTCAAAATTATGGCTAATACAATACTAAACAGTGTTAGAAATATAAGCAGTTATTATTATTGATTTATTCCAAAAGCCTAACAATTTAAAGATATTCACAAACTTTCATAATTTCTTCAGAAGTCTATCTAGTCATTCAAAAGTAAAATACACATAAATTGGATAATTTCAAAGTTGTAGAATTATAATGGTTAAAGCTTTTTCTTTAACCCTAACATTTAAGTACTATGTAATAAGAGTTATTGCTAATACATGTGTAGTACTTGGAGATATTTAAAAGTTTATGAAGAAGAAAAACTAATTAAACATGTTATTGATTTGGAAACACCTATTATAGTAAAAAATTTGGTAATAACACCTCTACACATTACACCTTCTCAAACCTTTAAACTCATGTTCTCAAATGTACTGTTTCAGTTTGTTGTGACTATGTCCAGTATGTTTGAGAAATTCCTTATTTCTCCTTTGCTACATTTGTCACCAGTGATTAGAGAACAAATCTGTCTGTACTTGGGGAAAAAGACAACAGCCCTCAACTGCTCCAAGAAAATCAGCGAGAGCTGATGCAAAGCTTTTATGCTTTAAATATTCATCATGGATTAAAAATTTCCACCTTTTGAAAATGGAGCATCTGACTTGGTTTTGTTTTCAAAGAAAAGGAAAGCACATTGGTAGTGTGAAACACTTATCATTTGATGCTTATGCTTTATTACAGTTAAAAATGTGTATTGCCATTAATTGCTGGCTATTGTTGAATTGTCTCATTTATGAAGTATCTACTCTAATATGTATAAACATTGTACCATTCAAAGGGAAATTCTAATGTATATGTGATGTGTGTCTTGGCCTATATTGACTCTTTAGATAAAGTGTGGTGTAATTGATGTGATGCATTTATTTATTCAGGGGTTGAATGATCACAGCACTAGTACCTTGAATTGCTGGTGCTCAGTCTATGAGATTATCTTAAGCTTGCAAAATTTACAACATTGCTAAGTTAACATTCTAATAAAGAATATTACAGAGGGGTTATGGCAATTTAAAAACTTAGTTACTAAATTAATCTTATTTCTGTAGCAAAATTCACCAAACATTCATTACGGTTGTTTTCAAAAACAGACAAAACCAAAATTACTTCCGCACACGCTCAGTGATACATCTGCTGCTTTTATTCTATGGCCGTGTGTCCAAGAGTAGTGTCATGATGTGGACATTTTCAATTTTTGGATTTTTCTCTGTGAGTGTGTGTGCATGTGTGCATGCACACACATGTGTGAATCACAGAGAAACCAGATTTGGAGAGAAATGTATACACTGTTATTAGCCCTTTGTTTAATCATTGACAGTATTGACAGCACAATGTATTTTTCTTAACACCTAAAAAGCATTATTTTATATTTTATGAGAGAATAACTGCCCCCATATTATTTAACTTCTTATATCACTTCATCTGCATTCACAACATAAACTTGTGTTTCTTAACTTTGGTCTGCTAAGTTGGCAAGTAGGGGAAGATATATTTCAAATGTTGACTTTTGTATCCTAATCAACTATGAATAAAAATTAAAAGTGTGGCTCATCTGCAGACTTATTCATTGAAAATCTTGGTTGGTTTCATGTCCTTAATTTATATGCAAAATCTCATCAAAAGTTCAGTTTTTCTTTTTTCACATAGTGAACCCTTTATACAAATGCAAGCTTAATTAGAAACTTTATAAACTACAACACTGGAAAAGTTTGGTGATACAGAAATAGAAATTAATTACCTTCCCCTCTTATATATTTAAGACCAAATTTCAACTCCTGGATAATATTGTTTCTCCTAAATATTTTCAGTTTAGTATTTATACCATGTTGAGAATTGTACACTACATTATATGAGCTGATTTATGTTTTTTCTCTTCTGTCTCCTCAAGTAAATTGTGATACTGACTGTAATTGATACCATTGTTCCTATCGTATTTCTGCCACATTGCTTTGTTAATATTTTGTGTCTGCTAAAATTAATTGGTGGTTAACTGTGTTACCCTCATTATGAATATATTTTCAAATACATTGCAATGATGCGTAAGGTGCATTGCAAAATGTTAATTATTTCTAACACGTTAACTTGCTTAATAGATGTATATTTGGCACAATAGTGAAAGGAATATATTTCTTCCTAAATTGGAATCTGTGTTTTGCTTTATGAACTTCATTAGTAAATTTAGATTCCAATAAATGGTGTCATCTGCATTCAAATATTGAGTTTTCTTTTTTGTTTCTTTTAGAAACACTTTTCAAAAACTAGAGAAGGGTAAAAATGGGAGGGAGGTGGGGAGGATTGGGGGGTGGGCTGGGATGGGAGTAAAAGACAGAAAACTGTACTTGAACAACAATTAAAATAAAATTTTAAAAAAGAAACACTTTTCATAGTGTTACAAGCATCCCTAATTCAGATACCTTTAATGTAAGGCGTATTAAAAGAGTTAAGTATTTGATTGCTCTAAAACTTAAACCATACCCCACACAAAATAATCCCATCCTTTAAAAAAATGTCAGGCAAGTTTGATGATACTACTTTAAATATTGAGTACTTGATTGTTCAACCTAGTTGTATGTAAAAATAATAAAACCTTATTAAACAACCTTGGGGTTTCTGAGAAACACAAACTTCTATTACATGCCAGGATTCTATCATGCATGGATTTCCAGCTATAACATTTTTTAAAATTAGAGTATATTTGGTGTACATCATATTAGTTTCAGGTATACAATATAGTAATTTGATGTTTACGTATTTTAAAATGTGATCACGCAAAGTCTAGTAATCATCTGTCAGCAGGCAAATTTATCACAATATCATGGATTATATGTCCCTTCACCTTTTCTACCAATCCTACCCCCTCCTCCCCTCTGGCAACCATCAGTTTAATCTGTTTCTATGAGTCCATTTTTGTTTTGCTTTACTCATTTGTTTTGTTTTTAGATTCCACAGATGAGTGAAACCATTTGGTATTTGTATTTCACTGCTTATTTCACTTGTCATAAGTTTTCTCAAATGGCAAGATCTTATTCTTTTTTATTGCTGAGTAATATTATAACAGGGTGTAGCCAAGGGGGAGCCCCAAATAGGGATTTGTAATGGGGTCCAGAACTTGGTGTCCAGGAAATATTAGAATGAATGAATGAATGAATGAATATATATATATATATATATATATATATATATATATATATATATATGATGTCCTCACCCCCACAAGTCTGGAACAGAGAAGGGGGATGGAACACATGGAGCAGGGCCATTGAGAGCTGTTTTGCATAGCAACAGTTTTGCAGATAACCTCTAGAATGGACATTTAACATATCTATAACCTTTAACTGGTTTCATAGATATGTTAAATAGCTGTGGCCTTGCTTTGAGAGAGGGGGATGGGAGTAACTTCAACCCATGACATAACTGGGAGGCAACTCCCCCTGGTTACCGAGCCCACGTAAGAGTGTGGAGATGATTGGCCCCACACCACAGGGCCACACCTGCCCGGACTTACTATGGCAGTCCAGAAAAGCTGGAAAAGTATGGGAATGCTGGCAGTTGTGGCCAATTTGGGAGGAGTTGGAAATGGTGTGGCAGAGGAAGATTGGTGCTGGGAATTAAACCCAGGTGCTGCAGCCATGCAGTGTATTTTTGAACCACGCAGCTTGGGCAGAGAAGAACCACAGACTTCAACTTCTTTTCCTGAGATACCGTACCCTGGACTGGGCAGAGGGGAAGGGAGGACTGTGTGTTTGTGGCTATTCTAAAGGACTTTGGGGTCTCAATGAAGACATTACGTCATTACTCTTAAGTTCGTATAACTCTTTAAAGAAATAACCCCTTTCCTTTTCACCGATCTCTGGCATTGAGAGACGTCTTTTTGTGGTGGCAGGCAAGGCAAACCTAGTACTGTGGGTGGGGGCGGCAGCCTGGAGCCCAAGGGTGGGTCCATTAGGTAATAGTATATTGTTCCCCCTGGGTCTGTTCTGTAAAAATATAGGAATAGTATGTTTCCTATAATGAAGAATAAAGTTTGTGTGTCATCTTTTATTTATTCATTCATTTATTGATGGACACCTCAGTTGCTTTCATACCCTGGCTATTGTAAATAATGCTGCAATGAACATAAGGGTGCATGTATCTTTTTATTTATCTAAGCTGTAAACAAATTTTGTGGTATTCTTGAGTTTTCATAATATACATTTAATCTTTCAAACTAGTACGTTTTGGTAACTTATTCTTTAACAAATATTATTTGCTTCCTGAAAGTTAATTTGAAGATTTCATGCTTATACAGTTGGTCCCCCAAAACATGTTAACTGAACTACACATATTTCTTTAGAGAATAAGTTCACAGAGTTTACAAATTGATCACATGTCAGTTTTGTGCAGTTTGTCTCCATTCCCTGTGGTGTCACATACCTGCACTTAAAAAGTAGATTAGAAATGAATAATGACGGCACAATGATTCTCAAAGACAGAAAAAGAACCTGGGTTACTCTAAATTCTACCATCTATGTGATTACTTCGTGTTTCTATTTGTGTTTAAAATGCAAAACACTAAAACAGTGCAAAATTCCAGGTGTAATTTATTGTTATGAAAATATAACTTGCAGTTTATACATGAAATGTTTTACTAAGTTTGACTTTTTCTGGTGTGAAACTTTAGATAAGACTATTAATCAGACTTAAAAGTATGTGCTACCAGCCCAAATTAATCTTGAGTGATGAAAAGTAAAAAACAGTTTTAAATTGTTCATTGAAGATTGGGTCACAAAATTGTGGAGAAAGACATTTCCTTAGCAACAACAATACAACATAAGGAAATGAATATCTACATACACAGAATATTCATACGTGGGGAAAAAACCCCAAAGCAGGAGAAACAACAGAAAATGCTGGTCTGATCTTGCCAGAAGAAACCAAAAAGGCAGTTTCTTAACACCTTGATAATTTGCACTAAACAGTGAACGCGTGTTCTAAAGAAATGGATGAAATGATGCCAAAGTTTCCTTTCATTCAGGCATTTTCACACAAAAAAGAAAAACTTTTGAAGTTTTTTCAACTATTATAGAAATCTATGATAAGTTGTTTTTTTTTTTTTATGATAAGTTTTCTGGTGGAGGTATTTTAGTATCGCCCTGGATGGTGTGGATCAGTAGATTGAGTGCCGGCCTGTGAACTGAAGGGTGGCTGGTTTGATTCTTGGTCAGCGTGCATGCTTGGGTTGCAGGCCAGGCCCCCAGCAGGGAATACTTGAGAGGCAATCACACATTGATGTTTCTTTCCCTCTCTCCTTCCCTTCCCCTCTCTCTAAAAATAAAGAAATAAAATCTTTTTAAAAAAGATATTTTAGTTGAAATTTTGAAGTGTGAAAATTGTGAATGCCTGCAGATTTAATCCTGAGCAAACAGACATGGAAGGTACTGTAATTCATGAAACTTATGAAATCAGATTTTTGTGATTCTCTTCCAAATTTATTCACAATGTTAAGATCTTTCATATTTGTATATCTGTTTTTAATATGAAATAAACTTTAATAATGCTAAAATTAATGAAGAGCATTCCGCTATCAACCATGAACAAAGCTTCACAAATTTACCTATATCATCTATTAAATCTGTAAAAATATTAGATTTCTATGAAGTCATTGACAAATATCCAAATGTTAAAGCTCACATCAGAAGCTGTACTGGTATTATTCATTATCACATAAGACCAATATGTAGGTGTGAGTTCTTCGTCCTTTAAAAATACATTAATAAAAGTAGAAGGCATCAAAATGTGGTGTTTTTTGTTAGGACATTGCACATTACTTTTTTTACTGTATTATTTATTTTCTATTTTATTTTTATGCTGGCATGATAGGGGAGAGAGAGACATCCATAAAATAAAAGATCACTCTGTTTCTTTTGTGGCCTTCATGAATTGTTTAATTTCTCCATTATTTCTTAAAATAATTATGTCATATAGAGGAAGAGGCTGTTAAAAATGACTAGTGTAGGACTTGTCTGCGGGTGCTGGATGGAGGTGTGCAATGGGGAAACGAATAGGGATAACTGTAATAGTGTAAACAATAAAATATAATGGAAATTATCTGCTTCAGCTGTCAAATATGCTGGTTATGTCAATGATGTCTGATTTTATTTTTTTAATATTTTATTTATTTATTTTTAGAGAGGGAAGGGAGGGAGAAAGAGAGAGAGAAACATCAATGTGCGGTTGTTGGGGGCCGTGGCCTGCAACCCAGGCATGTGCCCTGACTGGGAATCGAACCTGTGATGCTTTGGTTCGCAGCCCGTGCTCAGTGATTTTATATATATAGTTTGTAGCTAAATATTTGTTGAATGAGTAAGTGAGTTGATATTGGATATGTTGGTGGGCAGATTATGAGCATCTTTCCTTAGAATCATTCACTGGAGGTGTAGTGTGGATGTTGCTCATGTTAGGAATATTGCATCTATGCACAATACATTTTCCTTACAGCACCAAAATGATCCTTATAAAATCTAGCGTAGATCATGCTACATTTTTTGCTGAAAACCATTCTTTGACTTGCCATCTTATTCAGAATCAAATGTAATGTCACTGCTCTTCCTTCTGCTTGGAACCCTGTTCCCTAAGTTCCTTCTGGACTTTTCTGAAATGTTAGCTTACTAGAAAGACTTTTCCTAACCTGTGTAAACCCACGTTGTTTTATTTTCCTTCATAGTATCTAGTACTTTGTAACATTTATTTGTGCCTGTTTTCCTCTTGGAAACATAAGATCCATTGGGGTAGGTAGTATGTTTCGTTCTGTAACTTTGACAGGTGCTTAGTATATAGGAGGTGGTTACATAGTTTTAGAATGTGCGACCTTGTCCATTTATCTCAGAAGTAACGTTTGCTTTGTGACGATCTAGTTATTTATTACAGCAGTCGGACTTTAGTTTTAAATTTTTAGTCAAATCGCATATGCCTGACACAACGAAAATAATGAAATATTCTTCACCGAGCAAAATAACTTTCAACTGGACTATGGGGAATATTTTGAAAAGGCTTTATAGGGAATAGAGACAGCCAAGCAAAAGGATGAGTCCTTTCTCCAAAAGACAGCTGATACACTGTAGCAGCTTCCCCGAGAAGAATAGGGGGGCGGAGGAAGAGAGGGAGCCGGCAAACAGAGGGCGTAACCAGGCGGAGCTGCAGTGAGCGGAGCTACATGGTACTCTTTTGTCCGTCTTTGCTCTCCGTACGAAAACTTTGGTGGAGAGGGTCATAGACATGGCGGCGGTAAGGGTAAGTTGGGGAAAAAAACTTGCTTACTTTTTCAAGGGGGGGGATAGCATTCTAGTATCTATGGAAGGGAGCCTCAGGACTGCCAGAAAGGAACCCACAGCAGTCGGCGGGGTGGATGTGAGCGTGTGTCAGAGTTAGCAAGGCAAAGGAATCTGTACTGTTTGAAACCTGAACACACCCTCCTCTCCCGTTAAGAGTTTTTTCAACCTGAGACTGTAGTCTGTCTTGAATTCCCTATTACTGACTGCACAGCAACACAATGCAAAGGGGGGACCGCTGGGTCAAAATGCCGGACTGGGCGACAAGCAGCAGCAGACGTTTGGGTGTTGAACTGAAAGAGAAGAGTGTCCTGAGCATCTGCCTGGGTGTACAGGACCGGGCCTCATGACCCTTTGAAGGACTTCGTTCAAACTTTATTTCGGTTGAAATACACCAGGATAGACACGTCTTACAATGTCTCTGCAGTTCGCGGGTTTTGCATTCTGTTATCTGCGAGTTGGAATAACAAGCCTTTTGGGTTTGAGTGACTCTTTAGCAGTTTCTATACAGGAAGTGACTATGCTGGCTGCTAGCTGCACTTGCCTAAGTAGATTTCAATAACAGTAGTCGACAAATATCTATATTTAACGCAGGATTTTAGTTGTTAAATACACTGCTTTCAGGAGATATAAATATGAGTAATTCTGTTCATTCAGGTTTTAAATTGCCTCCGTATCCGTCTTGATTCGCCATTCTCATTCCATTTCTGCAATTCCTGCTGTAACAATTTACCTGACTTATAACCACACCTTTTTAACTGGAGTCACTGTCTGCAGCTTAAATCTCAAACAGTTTATTTTCCCGTGCAGTGCCACACTAGTACTTAATACACAGATCTGATTATGCCCATCCCCTATATAAAAACTGTTATTAGCACTCCATTATCTGCCATCTGGTGTCACATCAGACTCCTGTGTCTAGAACACCCTGCCCGGGCTTTACAACTCCATGTCCTGTTTCTGAGGAACTCTCTTAACATTTATACTCTAGGCCCTTTCCCCTTCACTTTCTCTGGCTCTGAAGTGCTATTTCCCTTCCTCATCTACATAGTTCCTGTTCACAGTTCATTTAACAGATAAAGTTGTGTTGCCTATACATATACTAACCACAAAATGCCTTTTTCAACATAGTACCCTAGGTCCTGGCCAGGTAGCTCAGTTGGTTAGAGCATTGTCCTCTAATACAACAAGGCTGCAGGTTCAGTTCCCTGGTCACGGCACATACAAGAAGTAAGCAGTGAATGCATAAATAAGTGGAACAACAAATCAGTGTCTGTCTCTCTCCCCCACTATGAAATCAATACATAGAATAAAAAAAAAAAACATAGTGTCCTGAACCTCTTCAATCTAATTTAAATAACTTTACTTTGTGCTCCAAGAAGACCCTGGACATACTCTTACCATACAATTTACCATGTTGTAAGTAATAGACGATTTACTTGTCTGTTCAACCATTCTAGACTATCAGCTACTTGAGGACACTAATTATAACATTGTTTCTATCCTTAGTACATAACACAAGTATGACTTATATCAGGTACTCAATAAATTCCACATAGATAACTACCAAACAATGAAGACAAAAGAGATTAAATTAAACAGTGAAGATGCAACATGTAACACAAACAACTCTCATTTACAGCAAGATAAGTGGCTTGCCTCAGGAGCAAACCAGAACACTATCTTGTCACTGAAGCCTAGAAAAGGAGAAAGTTGAACACTCCTTTGATTTGGCCATTAATAAGTCACTATCAGCAACCATTTATCACGTGCTTACCACAAAGCCAGGCACTATGTTCAAGTTCTTTACATCTGTTATTTTACTTAATTCTCAAGAAAGCTTTATGTTCTGGGTATATGATCAGTTTACAAATGAAAAATGAAGGTTTACAAAATGTAAGGAAATTGCCCGAACTTATAATGCTAATGGGAGCTGCATTGAGATAAACAGATCGAACTAAAATGGTACACAGAGAGCCTATATTGTACGGGGTTAAGAAAACAATAAGGGGTGGAAAACTGGCATTGATTTATCACCTACTTTGGGCAGCTGCTTTATCTTACTTCAGTTTAATTCTCTTGGTGACCCTAAGAAATTGATAATATCCTCATTTTACATATGGAAAAACTTAGACTTAGAAAATATCCTTGCTTTATGTCATTACAGCTCATAAGTGAAATAACCAGGTTCCAACACAGATATATTTGTCTCCAAAATCCATGATCCTTCCACTAATATTACCTCCTTTTGAAAGAATGGTGTACATTAGTCTTTACAGAAGTATTGGGGTGAAAGAAAAGAAAGAAATCTTAGGAAGGGGTAGTAAATTTTTCATTTAAAAAAGTCAAGATACTGTATGTCAGTTATGTCTCAATTAAACTGGGGAGAGGAGACTGAAGCATGTTTGGACAAAGGGGGAATGTACCAAGAACTAGCATAGAGAAAAAATAGTAAGACTAATCACAACTATTATGTTATTTGGCACGAGATCACCGGCCTGCAGTGATCACACAATGCTGCGGATGGCTCGTCGAAACACGAGAAATGAACATACACAGAGATGGGCAATTTTCTGTGGGGAAGTAGGGATGGAGTGGCCACTCTCTCAAGTGGAAAGTGCCCCACCCCCTGCACAAGCAGGGTTTTATTCTTGAATACCAATGCAGTTTGCAAATTACAAGTAGTTAGCTTTTGAAAGGTGCTGGTGGATTTCCTGCTGGGATCCTAAGCCAGAGATTTTGGGGTTTTATTATTTAAAAAGACTACAGGACTTAAAGCTTAGTTCTGTTTCCTGCCCATGACTTCATATTCTGATTAAAGAGCATCCTCCAGCAAGCAGATCTCACAGGATCTTTCATATTCTATGTCTTAGGCCTGATTACCCTGGGAGTCCTGCCGTTTCTGGTCTAGACTGCACCACTTTGCTAATTTTGCAGGCTTGAACAAAGGAAGTGAGGAGATTTGGATTACTCACAACAAAGACTCAGGCTTTGACAATAGCTGAGGGGCAGGGATTGATGTGATCACCCCCTCGTTTCCACAACCCCGCGAGTCCCTTCCCTGTAACATTCCTTCGTGAACGCGTCTGTCTTAGGTTCATTCTCTATCCAAGAGAAGTGTTACCCGTGATTGACTACTGTTCAAGCATGAAAAGGAATGAGGCATATGAACATGCAGTGTTCCTGCCAGGGAAATAAGTTTTGTCTCCTTAGTGGCTCCTGGTCCGGAGGTCTCTCACTCAGCCTAAGTCACAGCGGGTTACAGCTTCCTGAGACCAGGCAGGGCGGTCCCCAACAGTTATTGAATGTATACTGAGCTGAGCATTTTGTTAAACATTTTATGTGAAGTTTCTCATTTATGTTTCACAGTGGCCCTGTGAGTAGGTACCATTATTATCAACATCTTACACGTGTGGAAACTGAGGTTTTACAAAGCTTGAGTAACTAGCCCACACAGTACTGTGCAGTAGACCTGCATCTGAAACTGTGTGGTCTGAGTCCAGATCATGGGATTTAGGCTTGAGGAAGCATCTGTGAGCCAAGGTACCCAAAGCATGGTCTGTGTTAACTTCGAAGCCCCAGAGTTCAATGCAAAGAGTAAGGTAGAGGTGGTTCCTGAAGGCTGCTAGGTAACTCTGAAAAAAATTACATACAGCTTAAAATATAAGAGCTTGTTGAACAAACATGATGCCAGAACACTGATACACAGTCACCCTTGAGGAAGAAGTACTGTGCTGATCTCTTCTGCTGGCTTTTTTATTGTCTTATTAGATTACACTAGAATTTCCTCTTGCAGAATTTAATAGGTAACACTGGTTAATAACACTATATCAATTTCACATGCACAGCTTTGTATTATGACATCTTTATTGTGTGCTTACCACCTAGACTCCTTCCATCACTGTGTATTTGACACCCTTTTCTCTGTCCACCCCGAACCTCCTGCCCTATAGGAACCACCATTCCATTGTCTGTGTCTATCAGTTCGTTTTCTCATTTTTATATTTGTTTTATTTGTTCATCTGTTGCTTTGTGTTTTATATCCTGAATATGAGTGAAAGCATACTGTTCTTACTCTTTTTATCTGGATTATTTTACTTAGGATAAGACTCTCAAGAGTTACCTATGCTATCACAAATAACAATATTTTATCTTTTTATGGCTAAGTAGTATTCCATTATATATGTGTGTTTTAAAATTTTTAGGGTAGGTAATGAGATTAAGAAGTACAAATTGCTACTTACCAAGTAGTCATGGTGATGTAAAGTACAGCTTAGGGAATATAGTAAATAATATTTTAATAACTGTGTATGGTGCCAGGTGGGTACTAAAAATATCATGGGGACCATTTTGTAAGTTATATAAATGTCTAACCACTGTACTATACACGTGCAACTGATATACTATTGAATGTTGGCTGTAATTGAAAAATTAAAAAAATAATAAGTATATTAAGAAAAATATTGACGGGAGTGGGGTAGGTTCACAGAAGAGGGACTGCTAGGTCACATCTCACACCTGTTAGAATAGCTTTTATCAGTAAAACAAAATCTAACAGCTGTCAGAGAAGCTGTGGAGAAATGGGAACCATCACAAACTGCTGATGGGAGTGTAAACTGGTATAGCCACTATGGAAGACAGTATGGAGGTTCCTCCAAAAATTAAGAATTGATTGCCATGTGATCCAGCAACCCCTCTTCTGATTAACTACCCCCAAATTTGAAAAAATATATTCGCAAAGAAATATGCACCCCTATGTTCATTGCAACATTATTCACGGTTACCAAGGCATGGAAACAATGGAAACAACCCTCGATAAATGATTGGATAGAGAAGATGTGGGACATATATACAGTAGAGTAGTACTCAGTCATAAGAAAAGACATAATACTGCCATTTGCAACAGTATGGATGGACCTTGAGAATGTTATGCTAAGCATAATGAGTCACTCAGAAAAAAATAAGAGCCATATGATTTCACCCATATGTGGGATATAAAACTGAAACTCATAGACACGGACAACAGTGTGGTGGTTACCAAAGGGAAGGGGGTTTAAATAGTGTGCTAGGAAAGCCAGGGCAATTTATTTACTTGCAGGGCAGTAATCTGACTGACAACAGAATTATTATTTTGGTTTGACAGTGGTAATTAGAGTTGGTTGGAATCAGATGGGAATAGAGTGATGGCCATTGGCTGGGAGGTTGATGATGATGATGATGATGATGATGATGATAGTTAATAATGTGAGCCCTTTTTCTGTGCTTGTCCCTGTGAGATAGGTAATATTACATATGTGGAGATTGATACCAAATCTAATTATTTGTCCAAAGCCACACCACTAGTAAGTAATACAGCTGGAATTTGTATGTAGGTCAAGCTCTGAATCCTGTCCTTTTTCCACTACTTTACTGAACACATAGTAAGGGCCTGGTCTAGGTTGGTGGCTGAACCTCAATCGTGTTATTTGTAAATCTCTGTGTGATAGAATTCTGTTCTAGAACCTATTCTATTTGGGAAGAAGGCAGTTTTTTTTACAGTATACATTTGATTTTATTTTGTATTTCAGGTGTGTAGCGTAATTGCTAGGCAATCGTATTTTACAAAGTGTTCCCCCAGATATTTCCAGTACCCACCTGGCACCAAACACAGTTATTACAACATTATAGACTGTATTTCCAAAGCTGTACTTTACATCCCCCAAGACTATTCTGTAACTACCAATTTGTACGTAATCCCTTTACCTTTTTACCCAGCACCCAACCCCCTCCCTTCTGGCAGCCATCACTCTGTTCTGTATATCAGTGAGTCTGAAGCCAGTTTTTATGTGTCAGTGATTTTAAATAAGTCATTTATAATTTTGAATTGACAGGTCATTATTTTGAAGTTACAAATACCAGTAGTTTTAATTTGAGGTTTTACTTTGTGAAACCTACAATTATTTTGGGTGAAATTTAATGCTATTTAACTATCAGACTTGGGAAACTTGAGTTTTTTTTAATACCCCCAGTCTGATATTTGTTAAATATCTGATTTGATTTTCTAAATCAAGAGTTAACATTTTTTTTATTGGACCAGATAGTAAATATTTTGGACTTTACAGGGCACATATGGTCACATGTTCTTTTTTACTTGTTTATTTTTGTTTTTACAAGTATTTAAACATTAAAAGTTTTTTAGCCCAGAGTCCAGCCTAGATTTAGCACTGAGCCATAGTTTGCTAATCGTTTCATGTATCTGTTGGCCACTTGTATCTCTTCTTGGGAGAAATGTCTGTTCTGGTCCTCTGCCCATTTTTAATTTTACTGTTTATTTGTTTGGTGTTGAGTTCTATGGATTCTTTATATGTTTTGGAGATTATCCCTTACCAGAACTATTGTTTGCAAATATTATCTCCTGTTTGGTTGGTTGCCTTTTGTTTGTTGGCAGTTTCTTTCACTGTGTAGGAGAGTTTTAGTTTGATGTAGTCGCACTCATTTATTTTTGTCTTTACTTCCCTTGCATTTGGAGTCATTCATAAAATCCTCTTCAAGGACAGGGTCCATAAACTTAGTACCTATGTTTTCCTCTATGTAATATAATGTTTCACATCTTATATATCAGTCTTTGATCCGTTTACATTCAATTTTTGGACATGGGGACAATCTGTAATCTAGTTTCATTCTTTTACATGTGGTTTTCCATTTTTCATAGCACCATTTACTAAAGAGGCTTTCTTTTCTCCATTGTATGTTTTTGGCTCTTTTGTCTAAAATGATTTGCCCATAAATGTGGGTTTACTTCTGGGCTCACAATTTGGTTCCATTGGTCTGTGTGTCTGTTTTTCTTTGAACACCATGCTGCTGTGGTTGTCATCACTTTGTAATATAATTTGAAGTCAAGACAGTGTGATGCCTCCAGCTTCATTTTTTCTCAGGATTGTTTTGGCTATTCAGGGTCTTTTGTGGTTTCATACAAATCTGATGATTTGTGCTGGACAACCTGGATGAAATGATTAAATTCTTAGAAATGTACAATCTTCCAAAACTAAATCACAAAGAATCAGAGAATCTGAATAGACATACTATAGCTAGTGAAATTGAAACAGTAATCAAAAAACTTGCAACAAATAAAAGTCCTAGACTGAATGGGTTCACAGGTGAATTTTACCAAACATTCAAAGACCTAACACTTCTCAAACTATTCCAAAAAATTCAAGAGTAGGGAAGATTCCCAAGCTTATTTTATGAGGCCACCATTATCCAAAATGTAACCCAAAAAACACACTACAAACAAACAAAATTATAGGCCAGTATTCCTGATGAAATTAGATGCTAAAATCCTCAACAAAATATTAGAAAACCAGATCCAGGAATACATTAAAAAGATCATACACCATGATCAAGTAGGACTTATTCCAGGGATACTAGGTAGGCACAATATCCACAAATCAAAAAATGCGATATACCACATAAACAAAATGAAGGATAAAAACCACATGATCATATCAATAGATACAGAAAAAGTATTTGATAAAATCCATCAACAATTCTTGATAAAAAGTTTGAGCAACAAGACAATACAGGGAACATATGTCGACATAATAAAGGCCATATATGACAACCCCACAGCCAACAACTTACTCAATAGGTAAAAACAACAAGTGTTTCCCTTGAGATTGGGAACAAGACAAGAATGTCCAGTTTTACCGCTCTTACTTAATGTAGTACTGGTTTGTAGCCACAGCAATCAGAGAAGAAGAAGTAATGAATGGCATCCAAATTGAAAAAGAAGAAGTAAAACTGTCATTATTTGCAGGTGACATGATACTCTCTATAGAGAACCCTAAAGATTCCACCAAAAAAACTACAAGAACTGAGAAATGACTTTAATAAACTAGCAGGATATAAAATAAATATCCAGAAATCAGTTGCATTTTTATACACCAATAATAATCTATCAGGAAGGAAAATTAAGGAAATAATCCCATTCACATATGCTTCAAAAACATTGAAATACCTCGCAATAAATTGAACAAAGGATGTAAAACCTGTACTTGGAAAATTATAAGAAATTGAAGAAGGTACAAATAAATGGAAGCCTATACTGTGTTCATGGATAAGAATTAACATTATTAAAATGTCCATAATACACAAAGTAATCTATATATTCAACACACTTCCTATCAAGATACTAATAGCATGTTTCCGAGGACTAGGACAAATATTCCAAAAATTGATGTGGAACCACAGAAGATGCCAAATAACCACAGAATTTTTTTTAATTTAAAGCAAATTTTTCTTTTTTTAAATTACTTTATCATTGCTCAGTTACAGTTGTCTGTATTTCCCCCCACCACTCCCCCCACCCCAGCCAAACTCACCTCCCTCCCTTGCTTCCACCCTCTCCCTTGGTTTTGTCCAAGTGTCCTTTATAGTAGTTCTTGAAAACCCTTTCCCTCACTGTCCCCTCTCCTCTGGCTATTGTTAGATTGTTCTTAATTTCAGTGTCTCTGGTTCTGTTTTGTTTGCTTCTTTCTTTTGTTGATTATGTTCCAGTTAAAGGTAAGATCATATGGTATTTGTCCCTCACTGCCTGGCTTATTTCACGTAGCATAATGCTCTCCAGTTCCATCCATGCTGTTAAAAAGGGTAGGAGCTCCTTCTTTATCTCTGCTGCATAGTATTCCATTGTGTGAATGTACCACAGTTTTTTGATCCACTCATTTACTGATGGGCACTTAGGTTGCTTCCAGCACTTGGCTATTGTAAATTGTGCTGCTATGAATATTGGGGTGCATAGGTTCTTTCGAATTGGTGTTTCAGAATTCTTAGGGTATACCCAGCAGTGGAATTGCTGGGTCAAAAGGTACTCCCATTTACAGTTTTCTGAGGAAATTCCATACTGTTTTCCATAGTGGCTGCACTAGTCTGCATTCCCACCAATAGCGCACAAGGGTTCCCTTTTCCTCACATCCTCTCCAACACTTGTTGTTTGTTGCTTTGTTTATAATGGCCATCCTGACTGGTGTGAAGTGGTATCTCATTGTGGTTTTAATTTGCATCTCTCTGATGGCTAGGGATGCTGAGCATCACCTTCTTACACAATAAACAAAAATAAATTCAGAGTGGATTAAATACTTAAATGTTGAATTCAAACTCATGAAAGTTGTAGGAGAAAACATAGGCAGTAAAATCGCAGACATTTCTGATAGCAGTGTTTTTTCTGATCTATCTCCTCAGGTAAGGGAAAGAAAAGAAAAAATAAATAAATGGAACTACATTAAACTAAAATGTTTTTTTTTCCCAGCAAAGGAAAAAACCAACAAAATGGAAAGACAACCCACTTATATTTGCCAACAGTGTATCTTATAAGGGATTAATATCAAAAATTTATAAAGAACTTAACACAACTCAACATAAAAAAAATCCACTTAAAAAGTGGGCAAAAGACCTGAATAGACACTTCTCCAAAGAGGATATGCAGATGGCTAATAGACATATGAAAAAGCACCAGAGAAATGCAAATTACAACCACAATGAGATATCACATACTGGTCAGAATCACTATGATCAATAAATCAACAAACAACCAGTGCTGGCAAGGATGTGGAGAAAGGGGAGCCCTTTTGTACTGTTGGTAGAAATGCAGACTGGTACAGCCACTGTGGAAAGCAGTGTGGAGATACCTCAAAAAATAATAAATGGGTCTGCCTTTCAACCCAGCAATCCCACTTCTGGGAATATATCCAAAGGAACCCAAAACACTAATTTGAAAGAACATAAGTACCCCTATGTTCATTGCAGCGTTCTCTACAATCGCCAAGATATGGAAGGAGCCCAAGTATCCAGGAGTAGCTGAGTGGATAAAAACAGCAATGGGGCATTTACACAATGGAATAGTACTTGGCCAGCCAAAAAAAGGAAACATTACCCTTTGTGGCAGTATGGATGGAACTGGAGAGCATAATGCTACATGAAGTCAGCCAAAGACAAATAGCGCATGATCTCACTCATATGTGGAATCTAATGAACAAACTGAACTAACAAGCACAATAGAGACAGACTTGTAGATATTGAGCAGGCAGACAGCTATCTGTCCAGGACAGGGTGGAGGGGGGGGGTTGTTGGGTAGGCGGGGGTGGAGGGATTGAGTAAAAAGCAAAAAAAGAGAAAAATGTCATGGGCATGGACAGCAGTATGGTGATTGCCAGAGGGAGGGATTGAGGGACGTATAAGAGAGGACATGTATCTGATGAGTTTTTATATTATTTCTTTAAAAAACATCATTGGCATTTTAATAAGGATTGCATTAAGTCTGTATATTGCTTTGGGTAATGAATATGGCCATTTTAACTACATTTGATTCTTCCAGTCCATGAACAAGGAATGTGTGTCTTTCATTTCATTGAGTCTTTTTCAATCTCTTTTGATAATGCTGTGTAGTTTTTCATACATAGGTCCTTCACAACCTTTGTTAAGTTTATTCCTAGGGGTTTTTTTGGGGGGAGTTGCAGTTATAAAAGAATTGTTTTTTCCATTTCTTTTTCTGAAATTTCATTGTTAGTGTAGAGGAATGCAGTAGATTTTTGTACCTTGATTTTGTATCCTGCTTCTTTACTGCATTTGTTTGTTTGTTTCTAATATTTTTTGGTGGAGTCATTAGAGAGTTTTCTGTTTAAAGAATCATGTCCACCTGGCCAGGTGGCTCAGTTGATTAGAGCATTGTCCCTATACCAAAAGGTTGCAGGTTCAGTACCTGGTCAGGGCATATACCTAGGTTGCAGCTTCGATCCCCAGTCAGGCCGCATATGAGAGGCAACCAATCGATGTTTCTTTCTCACATTAATGTTTCTCTCTGGAAAATAAAATGTTTCTCTCTCTCTGTCTTTCCCCCCTGCCTGTCTCTCTGAAGTCAATAAGCATGTCCTTGGGTGAGGACAAAAAAAATAAAAGAAAAGAATAATGTCATGTGCTTTTAAAAAGTGAAAATTTTACATCTTCATACCCAACTTGGATATCTTTTATTTCTTTGTCTTGCTCGGTTGCTCTGGCTAGGACTCCCAGAACTGTGTTGAATGAGTAGTAAGAGTGGGCATGCTTGTTTTGTTCCTGATCTTAGAGGAAAAGCTTTTGGTTTTTTACCACTGAGTATGATATTAGCTGAGGATTTGCCATATATGGCCTTCACTCTGTGCAGGTATTTTCCTTCTATACCCATTTTATTGATTGCATTTTTAAAGATTTTATTTATTTATTTTTAGAGAGAGAGGAGGGAGGGAGAAAGACAGGGAGGGAGAAAGACAGGGAGAGAAACATCAATGTGCAGTTGCCCCTCGCACATTCCCTACTGGGGACCTGGCCCGCAACCCAGGCGTGTGCCCTGACTGGGAATTGAAACGGTGACCCTTTGGTTCACAGGCTGCACTCAACCCACTGAGTCCCACCAGCCAGGGCTTATTGACTTTTTTAATCATAAATGGGTATTGTATATTTTATCTTTTCTGCATATTGATAAGATCATATGGTGTTTATTCTTTTTTTGTTCAAGTGGTATATTATATTGTTCCCTTTGTGTATGTTGTGCCATCCTTGTGCCCCTGGAATGAACCCCACTTGATTGTTTTGTATTAATTTAGTGTATGGTTATATTTGATTGGCTGGCATTTAGTTTAGGGTTTTTGCATCTGTATTTATCAGAGACATCGGTCTGTAGTTTTCTTTTTTGTATGTTATCCTTGCCAGCTTTTGGTATCAGTGTTATGCTGGTCTCATTGGTCTCATAACATGTGTTAGGAAGTATTGCCTCTCCAATTGTTTGGAAGACTTTGAGAAGGATCGGTATAAATCATCTTTGAATGTTCAGTAGAATTCACTAGTGAAACCATCTGTTCCTGCACTTTTACTTTTTATTTTTTTTGGGGGGGGTGGGAGTTGGTGCTTGTTTCAATTTCCTCACTGTTGATCTTTCTATGCAGATTTTGCAGTTCTTCGTGATTCAGTCTAGGAAGGTTATATGAACAATGGAAGTGTCCTTTGATGGAGGATTAGATAAAGTAGATGTGGTACATGTTGTATACAATGAAACACTACTCAGCCATAGGAAAACACAAAATACTGCCATTTGCAACAACATGCATAGTACTTGAGAATATTATGCTAAGCAAAATAATTCAAGGTAGAAAAAGTGGGATAATTGAAAGTAACAAATGAAGAAATGAAAATTCATGGACTCAGACAACAACATGCTGTTAGAGAGGAGAGAAGCAGGTACTAAAGGATAAAGGGGTCAAATACATGGTGACAGATTTGACTTTGGGTGGTGAGTGCACAATGCAATATATAGATCATGTGTTATAGAAATGTATACCTCAAACCTCTATAATTTTAGTAACCAATGTCACCCCAATACATTTAAGTTAAAAACAAATGTATCAGGAAAAAAACATCAAAGTGAATGAACCCTGTGCTACTGAGTTTTTTAAGCTATGTTATTGTTTTAGGCTCCAGTTCATTTAGTCAATCAAGACTCAAGCAGTATCTATGAATTTATTTTGTAGTCTACATTTATTACTTATTTCATTAATCAAAGTAATATGATTATGCTGAGAACTTTGGGATATTGAGATTTTTTCAGGTATTAATATACTTGAAAAGTATTTTTATTATATGTAGGAGTAAGGTCAAATCATGGGTTTTATAAATAGCTTTTAAATGTAAGAATTGGCATCCTTCATATAATCACTTCAGAGCTTTAGTATCAGAGTATCTCAGGTACATGGGGGAGCATTCTTGCTGGCATCGTTTTAATGTGTTTTTTTATTGACCCCTGACGTATGTATGGAGTGGAAATCTTGTTATTTCATTAGTCAATACCTACTGTGTATAAGAAATCAAAAGTAGCGTATTTGGGGAAGTCATGCCTAGAGAAATCATTCTCTGATGCTAATGTGTACTAGAGAGAGGCTTGAGAAGGTAAGGCTAGGAAACACGTCCTCTGATTAGTATTGAGTCTTCATTTTACCCTGCATATTTTAAACAGGAAATCGCTTAAATTATTCCTGTAGCTTTCCTTGCTCTGCTCAGAAATATTGAAAAATGTGTCAGGAATGAAATAAAGACATTATCAGAGAACATTTAGAAATCTTTGGCCAGCGTTTCTTCCAGTTCTGCATGATCACACTTGTATGTAAGCAAAGGAGACCTTTTCCCTCCAGGTGTTCTTTGATTTCAGCAAGCCTCCTTTCTCCTCCAGAGAATAGAGCTCTTACAATATATATTCCCTGGAAAGCATTTCATTTGGTCTGTTGAATGGATAATCTTTGGGGATTACTTTGGTACTTGAATAAACATTGAAGTACTTCTTAGAGCCAGTAATTTTCCTGCTTTTTCATTCAAATCAAGATATACCCAAAATACAGGCCACTTTGGCTTTACACTAAGCATGAAACAGGGAAAAAGGGAATGCATTGGGAAAGTTAGGGGCAAAGAATTTGTAATGTAGGAAATTATTTTTATAAACAGTGTACATTTGAGCCCTGACTGGTGTGGCTCAGTGGATTGAGTGTGGGCCTGCAAACCAAGGGGTGGTGTTTCCATTCCCAGTCAGAGCACATGCCTGGGTTGTGAGCCAGGTCCCCAGTAGGGGGCGCGTGAGAGGCAACCACACATTGATGGTTCTCTCCCTCTCTTTCTCCTTCCCTTCCCCTTTCTCTGAAAATAAATAAATAAAATTTTTAAAAATAAATAAATAGTGTACATTTCTATTTCAAGATTTAACCTCATTCACTCAGTACTTCAAAATCACCCTTTAGTTTCTTTGTAGTATTTATCAATTTTGTACTATACCATATAATTTATTCACTGTGTTTATTGTCTCTTTCTGCTCCACTACAATGTCACCTCCACGAGGGCAAGAATCATTGTTTTATTCTGTGAAGTATCCTAAGCCCTGAGACCAGGGTCTGGGATACAGTAATTGCTCAGTCAGTGTTTGTGGACTGAGCAAATACCAGGATCAATCAATCCTGCCTCATTCTCCAAATCTTATATTCACATCTTCCTGGTAATGATTATATTGCTGTATTCCATGTGAAGTAGTTGGTTAACTAATTGGTAAAAATACTCTATCATCTAGTATGAGAAGAGAAGTTTAGGTTTATATTGTAAAATTGTGTGTGCTTTTTTTTTTTATTTTGGGTGCACACGTTTTTCTTGTTGACGCTATTACACGTATTCCCCACCCTACCCCCTTTGCCCAACTCCACCCAGCCCCCACCTTTGAAGAAGTGATTTGGGTTTTTAATAAGCTTAGGTGAAAGCCATAGTGTTCCTCAGATGTTCCAAACATTTATTGGGAAGTGGAGGATGGGGAACTTTTCATTTTAAAATATTTTTGATATATCTTTCTCAGATGGCAAAGCTTACAACCACACCTGCAGGTCTGATGTTTGCATCTATACGTGTGCATGCAGCCAAAGAAGAGGAATCCAAAAAGCAGCTAGTGAAACCAGAGCAGGTATTTTGCCTACAAATGTTTGTGAATATTTTAATAATTAAATATGATAAAATGAGTTTTTATTATGTTGTTGTTAGGTCTAGTCATGAAGAATGTCTTTGAAATATTTGTCTGGCAAATTTTGTAATTTGAGAGAAATAGTTTCAAGGTATCTTAAAATAAGCACTGTATTATATTTCACCCAGACTTCTAACATCCTAATTCTGAGGAAAAACAATTAGTAATTCTTCTGAATGAATAATGAATTATAACTTTAGAACTTTTTAAAAGTCTTAGAACTTTTAAGCAGTCAGATTTTTCTTTCTTGAAAATTTATGCAGGTACACCTGATATTTGGAAGCTTTAGTTTAAAAAATTCATTAAGATCTCATTTCTGAAAGTGACTTTAGATGTTCTCTAGTGCAGCCTTCTGTATGTTACTGTGATGCCCTTTACCATAGGTACACTAAATGGCCATTTCTCTTCTACATGATTAAAACTATGGATAGAGGAACCCACTGTTTTGATAGGCAGCCCATTCAATCTGCTGGCAGCTCTCGTACAATTTAAAGTCCTTTCTTAGGTCAGACAAATCTGTGTCATAATAAGATCTGAGCATTCACCTTGTATCTCTTGCATTGGTACCTTATGAGATGGTATCAATAGATGTGAGTTATACTTTAAGAACTTTCAGATGTGAGTTATACTTTAAGAACTTTTGCTTCCTTAATAAGTACATTAGTAGCTTTAGCCATTCTTCATGTGTCCATACCTTTGAGTTCCATCATTATCATCATCATCCTCTGCCAAAATATTCAGGATGATTAGTATTTTCTTCAGTTGTCAGTATTTTGACCACTGCTTGACAGAGTCAGGCTCTGACTTCTCCTCTTTTACATAATATATTTCTATTGAAACTGCCTAAGGCCACATTCACTTTTATATGTATTTTTGTTTTGTGTCCTCACAATGAGTCTTGCTTATGACCTTTGAGCATGACATAGTGAACTTGCAGTTCTTAAAATGTATTAAACATTTTATTATGGGCTACTGGTAAGCTCTGTCTTTTACTCAGTATGTACTTATGCATACAGACTTTTTGGATTCAATTGCAAGTACATATATACCTGTTTAACTTTCATCTTGTTGATCTAATTTATCATGCAAGCCTGTTGTTACCTAACTGTGATTACTGATTCGGTTGTTTCTGTGGTTTTCTTTTCCATCCTTAGTCACACTAAGATTTATCCACATACTTAGAAATGTACGCTTGAGTCACACAGGTTTGAATCAGAATCTTGATGCCACCACTGACTGTTTGGATGACATTGGAAATAATTCTTACTGGTGGCTCAAACATTCTTTTGTATGAATTTACCATTATCAAATGTACAACTTGCATAACTTTAGAAAATTTAGCATATGTCCAGTAATTTGGTGACTGTAATAGTGCTTTATCAAGGCACTTTCCACATAAGTCTGTATTGTACATCTATAACTATTTCTTTAGAATAAATTTCTCAAAATGGAATTATAGGTCAGAATACATGAAAAGTGTCAAAACATTGTCAAACTAACATGCATAAAATTTAACAAAAATTATTTCCAGAGCTCCCATTGCATGCATGTCAGGCACTGTTCTAAGCACTGTATTATAATAATGATAATAATGTAAAGTTTTAATAATTTTTATTAGCAGTCCAGGATAGATTCACTTCCCTGCTAACTTCCTGTCTCTCAGTATTCTTTCTCCTCTTTTAGTCTTAGAGGGATGATGTTTTTAAGCCCACCTTGACACTCTCATCTTTGGAAAGCTCAAAATATAGGTAGGAAGATCCGTAACTTGCATTTGTCCCTAGTAGCTAAATTTCCATATTTCTGAATTTTAAGATATGAATTTCTGAAGGTACTTTTACTGTGTAAAGTGAATTATGAGTCTCTTTACATTTATTTACAATAAAGCCTCTAGTAACCAAAACACTGTATAAATGAGGTATTCTGCTTAATTGAATCTGCTGGTAAAATTGGGGCTAACCAGAATGTCTTTTTTTTTTTTTTTTAGTTCAATTCTTCTTGTTAAACATTTAACAATATTAGTATGCCCCTGTCTTATTAAATACTATCTGGTGAATATAATTGAATATCTCTTTATTATAAAACTATGGAGAGTCATGAGGTGATTGTTTTATTTAAATAGTGAAATTTGAAGGACTCTGATCTGTAAAATGGCTGGCAATGGGCTGTGTGTATATGTGGTCAGCTGTCACTGGATTTTTCTTTTTATAATATTGCTATGATATGAGTTTGACTCATTTTCTTGTTATTTGCTTGTTTTTACCACAAAAAAAAATAACAAAGGAAAATACTGATTTGGGAGTTATATTTACTTTCATTCACTTTAATTTAAATGTGGTTTTACAGTTTACTGAATTGAATCCTAATTTCTATCAAACAAAATGGAAACAGACTCATAGGTAGAAAACAGACTGACTGCTGTCAGAGGGAGAGGAGTTGCAGGAATTTGTGAAAAAGTAGAGTGGGATTGCAAAAAAAAAACTCCAAAAAACTCATAGAGATAGATAATCAGTGTGGTGACTACCAGAGGAGAATGGGGTGGGGGAAGTAGGAGAGGTTATGGGGGATCCATGGTGATGGAAGGAGACTTGACTTGGGGTGGTGAACACACACTACAATATACAGGTGATGTGTCATAGAATTGTACACCTGAAACCTATATAATTTTACTAACCAATGTCACATCAATAAATTGATTTAAATACACACACACACACACACACACACACACACACACATATACATACATGAATGAGGTCTGCTCTGTAAAAGTCCAACCATTGTTAATATAATGAGAACAGTTTGTGCAACATCATATAACCTGGGAGACAAGGAGAGTGGACTGGAATGCACATGCGTGAACAATGACAACTTCACTGTACTAGTCAGTGGGGGTGGTAGACACCATTGAGTGAGCGTGTGTACTGTGTGGCCGTCACATTCAAAATGACTTCCAGTGAAGAGACCAACAAATCTGCATCCAGTTTTGCATAAAGCTTGAACATTCCTCTGTGGAAACCGTTCAAGTGATTCAGAAGGCCACAACTATGGACAGCTGGTGATTGACAGCTTCATCACAACAGTGTGCCCACTTATGCATCATGTCTCGTGCAGAGGTTTTTGGTAAAACATCAAATCACCCAGGGGATTTAGCCCATATACAGCCCAGATTTGGCCCCTATGACTTCTGGCTTTTCCCAAAACTAAAATCACCTTTGAAAGGGAAGAGATTTCAGACTGTTGATGAGATTCAGGAAAATATGATGGGACAGCTGATGGTGATTGGGAGACCTGTGTGAGGTCCCAAGGTGTCTACTTTGAAGGGGACTGAAGCAGCATTGTCCTATGTACAGTGTTTCTTGTATCTTCAATAAATGCCTCTATTTTACATATTACATGACTGGATACCTTCTGAACAGACCTCATATAATCAGTATTTTTAGTTGTTTTTAGTAGGAATATTGATGAGGATTCCTATTCTGCCATATTATTGGAAAGTAATTTCAGCTACTTTATATGTTTGAAATGAAGTGTTGATGTTGTTGTTTTTTTGCCTCCAGCTCCCCATATATACTTCACCACCTCTCCAGTCTAAATATGTTGAAGAACAGCCTGGTAATTTACAAATGGGCTTTGCCTCCATCCGCACTACCACTGGTCATTACATTGGCTGGTGCAAGGTAAGTCAATTCTAACCATTGTTCAATATTGGAGGTTTCTGATTTGTATTACATACCAGTTGTTCCAGTTACCCATCAGTCTGTAGCAAACTACCCTCAAATTAGCGGTTTAAAACAACTACCATTCTATGATATTTTATGATTTGGTAAGTCAGGAATTTGATCGGAGTTCAGACAAGTGGTTCTTCTGTTGCATGCGCTGTTCACAAAGGTCATTCAATGGTATTCATGAGGTGAATAGGCTGATCCAGAGGGTCCAAGACAGCTTCATTCTCATCTATAACCACTTGTCACAGATGCTAGAAGGCTGGGCTCAGCTGGGAATGTTGACCAAAGCACCTAGACATGGCCCCCCAGGCAAGGTGGCCAGATACGTTACGTGGGTAGTTCAGGGCTGCTATAGAAAATGTTACAAGAGGCCCTAGGCAGAAGTCACCAGGTTTCTTACCTGTCCTCAGATGTCCAAGAAAGTCACTTCTAAAGGTTGCTATTGCTAAGTCACAAGGCAAGTCCAGTTTTAAAGGGAGGGGGAAAATGCCACTCCTCAATACAAGTAACAGCAAATGATTTGTGGCCGTATTTAATTCACTATACCACTACTTCATAGATTAAAGTAGTTTAGCAAGCATTTATGTTACCCAGCATCAACAAAACATTGTTTGGCCTGTTACATGAAGTTCTGAGATTACTTCAGAATGTTTTCTTATTTGACTAAGCAACATTTTCACTTGTTTTGTTTAGCTCATAAGACCAATTTGACTATAGTCAGTTATTGGGCAAAATACAATTCACCTTATTTTAATACTTGGCCTTCCATCAGCATTCCCAGCAGTGGATAGTATTGATGTTTCATTATCATCATGTCAACATAGTTGTATTAGCATCAACATCTCCAATGTCAGTGTCATCATGATAACTTTGGTACCATTGTTTTCATCATTCTGACCCAATAGCTGTATAGATTTACTTCAAATCTAGCCTATCCAATTGCAACCCTTTGTGCTTTTTATTTCTAATCCATTCTTTTTAGAAAGAAAATTCTAGTCCTGGTTGATGTGGCTCAGTGGATTGAGCACCGGCTCGCAAACCAAAAGGTTACTGGTTCGATTCCCAGTCAGGGCACATGCCTGGGCTGTGGGCCAAATCCCTAGTAGGGGGCATGTGAGTAGCAGCGACACATTGATGTTTCTCTCCCTGTCTTTCTCCCTCCTTTCCCCTCTATGAAAATAGATAAATAAAATCTTTTTAAAAAGATCTTGAAATTCCATACTGTTTTCCATAGTGGTTGTACCAGTCTGCATTCCCACCAACAGTGCACGAGAGTCCCCTTTTCTCCACAACCTCTCCAACACTTGTTGTTTGTTGCTTTGTTTATGATGGCCATTCTAACTGGTGTGAAGTGGTATCTTGTGGTTTTAATTTGCATCTCTCTGATAGCTAGCGATATTGAGCATCTTTTCATGTGTCTCTGGATCCTCTGTATGTCCTCCTTGGAGAAGTGTCTGTTCAAGTCCTTTGCCCATTTTTTAATTGGGTTACTTGTCTTCTTAGAGTGGAGTCGTGTAAGTTCTTTATATATTTTGGAGATTAAACTATTGTCTGACGTATCATTGGCAAATATGTTTTCCTATACAGTTGGTTCTCTTTTTATTTTAATACTGTTTTCTTTAGCTGTGCAGAAGCTTCTTATTTTGATGAGATCCCATTTGTTTATTCTTTCCTTTATGTCCCTTGCTGTGGGGGACATATCAGTGAAAAAGTTTCTGCATGAAATATCTGAGATTTTCCTGCCTAAGATTATATCCTAAGAACCTTGAAACACCAATCCAAAAGAACCTATGCACTCCAATGTTCATAGCAGCACAATTTACAATAGCCAAGTGTTGGAAGCAACCTAGGTACCCATCAGTAAATGAGTGGATCAAAAAACTATGGTACATTTACGCAATGGGATTCTAAACAGCAGAAAGAAAGAAGGAGCTCCTACCCTTTGCAACAGCATGGATGCAACTGGAAAGCTTTATGCTAAGTGAAATAAACCAGGTGGTGAAAGACAAATACCATATGATCTCACCTTTAACAGGAACGTAAAGAACAAGGCAGAGAAACAAGCAAAATATAGCCAAAGACACTGAAATAGAGAATGGTCTGACAGTTTTCAGAGGGGAGAGGAGAGGGAATTTCAGGGGAAAAGGGGAAGGGTTTACAGGAACAAGTATAAAGGACACATGGATAAAAACTAGGGGTGGGTGGAAATGGGAGGGAGGAGGGGAGGGCTGGGTGGGTGGGTTGGGATGGGAGTAAAAGATAGAAAATTGTACTGCAACAACAATTAAAATAAAAAATATTTTAAAAATCTTAAAAAAGAAAATTCTAATGATCTCATTGAAATATCAAATCTGTGAACTCTGGTCCTTCCAAAATATATTTAAAACATCTGATGAATATATGGTATTATTTCTAAAAATTTTTGCCTGTCAGATAATTCTGATAATACTAGTTATATGACATACTCTTAATAGTTTAATCTCAGAGGGAAATACCTTAACTAATTAAGATCTGAATCATTTCAGCAGCTGGATGATTCACACTTTAGTCTCTTGGGACCTAATTTTCTGTAGTATTGTCAAAGTTATTTTCAGTGAGGCAAATTGTTCCTGAGAGATACTTAAATTGCTATTATAACTATCACCCAATTAAAACAAAAAGACTGAAAGACCTTTATATTCTTTAATATCCTGAAACAATTAGGTTGAAGAAGGGCACTTTGAATGCATTTCATCTTCAATGTAAACAATGTTTGCTCTCTAATTTTTGTCTAAAGATATAACATATTCTTAAAAAATTACTTCTGACTCAAATTATGTTCTGCATTACACTTAGAGTCATTCAGGGAAAATTCAATTTCTACTCCTGCTTGTTGATGTTTTGAAATTGAGATAGCAGTGACCCCCAGTGGTAAAAAGCGAATTCCTAAACTCAGCTTAGGAAAATTTTCCCAGAGAAGTGACTAGTTCATTTCTTTGACAGTATGATTTCTCAATCAACTAGTCAATAGGTATTACATGAAGATGAAAATTTTCTCAAAACACAGTCCATAAAGAGAAGTAGTCCAGCCCTGGCTGGCGTAGCTCAGTGGATTGAGCGCGGGCTGCGAACCAGGCATCGCAGGTTCGATTCCCAGTCAGGGCACATGCCTAGGTTGCAGGCCATGTCCCCCAGCAACCGCACATTGATGTTTGATGTTTCTCTCTCTCTCTCTCTCTCTCTCTCTCTCTCTCTCTCTCTCTCTCTCTCTCCCTCTCCCTCTCCCTCTCCCTCTCCCTTCCCTCTCTAAACATAAATAAATAAATAAAATCTTTTAAAAAAAAGAGAGAAGTATTCCAGTGGTGACTTTGTCTAGTTTGTGTTTGTACAGTCTGAACATGATGAACAGAATGAACCTATGCATCTCTGAGCACCATGAAATGTGTGAGACAAAGTTAGTAATACCAAGATACGTCAATAGCAGTAACTTATTCCTTTCACATCTAATATACTCATTTCTATTTTCTTTGCTCTGAAAATCTCATTTTTGATTTTAATTCCATGTTTTGAGCGCAGCTGTTTTAGAGAAGAAGACCATATACTTAGATTGTGTTTTCTGGTTCCTTCAAAATGGAATACAGCATAACCATGGGCAATTAATAGGGGTAAATCGTTTCATGCCTTCATTTTTTTAAAAAAGATTTATTTGTAGAGAGAGGGGAAGGGGAGAAAGAGAGGGAGAGGAACGTCCATGTGTGGTTGCCTCTTGTGTGCCCCCTGCTGGGGACCTGGCCCACAACCCAGGCATGTGCCCTGACTGGGAATCCAACCAGCGACCCTTTGGTTCACAGGCTGGCTCTCAATCCACTGAGCCACACCAGCCAGGACTCATGCCTTCATTTTTCTTCTGATGTAATTGAGATAGCACTTATCACTTAATAAATGTGTGTAACAATATCTCTTGCATTAAAATGAATTAATTGGAAACAGGTAAAAAGAAACATTTGATTGAAAGCTTTAATCCCTCCATGGGTTAATTAATCTTGATTTGTAGAGAATTTATGTTGCTATTTAAAAACAGTATGGACACTAACTTCTATAGCGTGATTTCTATCCTGAGATAAATGTCATAGTTAGGTTTTTTCCTCACTCCAGTGCACACTTAAAAAAGACAGAAGGTGAACTTTTCTTTAGACTTTTTGTTGTTGTTTTCTCCACAAATCATTATGCTGTTGCTGCCACATCTTTATTAATCAGATGTTGCTTACAAGCTGAAATATGTTTCTCTTTATGCTTTATTGTATTCCATTCAATTTTCTAGGCCATTATAAAATAAGATGATAAATCTTTGTAATTTGCTGTAAGTTTTATATGCACTGCTCTGATGATTTCATAGGCAGTACTGTACTTGTTTATTTTGGGAAAATAGTACACAAATATTACGCATGTTAAATAGAATGAAAAGTAAGAAATAAAGAGAAGCTAAGTTCAACAAATATCCTCATAGTGAATAAATAGGCAAGTTAGATTTAGATTTGGGTGCAATGTTAAATCAACATTTTGATAAAATCTCAGAAATGTTATTTAATCTAATTATCAACATTTTCAATAATGCAGATATCTTTTTATCCCTTTTTGCCTAGGGTGTTTATGTCTTTGTGAAAAATGGGATAATGGATACGGTACAATTTGGAAAAGGTATGTGAGTGAACAATTTATAATTAGGAATGTTCTATTGTCTTTTTAACTTGCAAGGTTTAAAAGTGAGAAAAATAAACATGGTGTATTATCTCTTACCATGTTTTAGCAACTGTAAAGATACTGTGCATAGCAGTTTATGATAACAATAACAAAGCAATTGTATCTGTAATTTATTTGACTATTATGTGCTAAGTCACTATGATAAAAATTTTACATAATTTATCTGATTTGCTTTTGATAGCAATTTTGTGACTGTTGGTATCATAATTATTCCCCTTTTACAGATGAGAAAACTGTGCTTTAGAAAGATTAAATAGATTACCAAGACTACATAGCTAGTAAGTGGCTCCACCTGTACTCAAACTGAGGTCTGTTTTAAATTATATACTCATAAAGCATAAATTAGAAACATATCTCCATTGTCATCAATCATTTTAAATAAGTGCTATTTGTTGTTAAAATATATAGTATTTTGCTCTTGATTGTTAGGAAAGAAACATTGTACCAACCAGTCATTATAGGATATTTGAGCTAATGTTGGAAAGCAATTGCATTTGAGTCTTTAGTTTGGTAATGATGTTTGGCTGCAGATATAGCTTCCTAATAGTTTTGGTGTAAGTCAGTTGTCAAAATAAATGAATAAAGCACCCAAAGAGCAGCTAAAATTTTAAGTTTGTGCAGATTGATGACCCTTATATGTATTGTCATTATTTAATGTATGTGGGAATTAATTCCAAATTATATTCCTCATTGATCTTGAGGAATATAATTAAATTACTGATTGCCATTAAATATTGGGGTGGCCAACAAGTTCATTTAGCTTTTTTCTGAACAGTGGCTCTAGTTGTCTTTAACTCCATTCGCAACATTTTTGTTAGATTATGTTGTGGTAGTTGTCATATCAGCATGTTTGTCATATCAAAAATGTTTGTGTATTATTATTTCAAGAAAGGTAAAAACACAACTGCAAGGGAAAAGTCAGGTTTGTGCAGAGTATGGAGAAGGGGCTGTGATTGTTCGAATGTGTCAAAAGTGGTTTGTGAAGTTTCTTCTTACTATTGACATTTTGGCCAAGTGATTCTTTGCTGTGGGGCTGTCTTATGCATTGGAAGATGTTTAGCAGCACCCCTGGGCCTCTGCCCACTGGAAGCCAATGGTGAGAGATAGCCAGCATACTCAGAATATCCACATCAATAAAGTTATTGATGAAAATGAAAAATGTGTCTTTTATTTTATGGAAAAAACTGATCAATCTTTTTGACCAACCCAGCAATTAACCTATGATAGGAGAGTGCAGTTTTGGACTACATAGAACCCATACAATTTAAATATATAAAAAGCCAGGAAATCTGGACTTCGGCCCACTTTCCATCTGCTTTTTGTTTAGGTTCACTTCTCATCCTGATCATCTTGGTTTTAACCAAGAGCAACAGTGACTCTAAGGTTACTGGATCGTACCAGTGTTTGAGCAAATAAGGCCAGAGGCATTTCTCTTATAGGTGTATAATGCATAGACAATCAATCAGGAATTTGCTTCATAGTAATCCATATTAAGGTATGGACTCTAGCATCACATTTCATTCAAGGGTAATAATAACCTGTATTATTCAGAAAACAAATATCATGAAATCAGCTATGGAAGGAAGATTTAATTCTGTAATAAGTAACTATTGTAGCTAGCTCTTTAAGTTGGTACTGAAAGTCATTATTTTGTGTTGCTCTTTTGAAAATTATTTAAACCATCTGCTCTTATCTCTCTCTAACTTTTGTGTATCATACCAGTTGCAATAAGTCACTTATATTAATTTTTAACTGATTTCTTGAGATGTATTTGTTTACCTGAAGAACCCACCTCGAGATTTTCTCCCAAAAATTGGAGTGATTACTGTTTCTGGATTGGCAGGCTTGCTGTCAGCAAGAAAAGGTAGGTGTTAAGCATACAAATATTCTCTTTTCCAAATCCATTATATTAATTTCTGATTTTTACTGTCACAGGAAAACCTCATATCCTTTACTGAATATTATTAGGATAGGCTACCTTAAAATATTTAGGTTCTATAGTACAGCATGGTTACTTTTATTAATTTTTTTTGTTTTCAAGAATAGAGATATTTCAAAAGATGTTTAACATCATTAGTTACTAGAAATGCAAATGAAAAACACAATGAGATAGTATTACACACCTATTAGAATGTCTAAAATTAAAAAGGGTGACCATGGCAAGTATATTTGAGAATGTAGAGCAACTAAAACTCTCTTACACTGCTGGGGAAGACAAAATGGTACAGTCATTCTGGGAAATAGTTTGACAAAAAGCTTGTCATAAAGTTAAACATACACTTACCATGAGACCCAGTAATCCCAGTGCTAGGGATTCATCCTCAAGAAATGAAAAAGCTGGACACCAATGTTAAGAGCAATTCTATTCATAATCTCCAAAAGTGGGAAACAACCTCAATGTCTTTCAACAACAAACTAAACTGTGGCACATCCATACAGAGGTATTCTGCCTGAGCAACAACAGGAATAAACCCTTGATACGTGCAACAGTTTTGATGAATCTGAATGAAAGAAACCATTGTGTATTTGCCCATCCTCCACCTCGGGTTATAGAAACCCTCTCAGCACACATTCCTGCTTCCTCTCCTCAGTCAGGCCCTTACTAAGCTGATGCAGTTCTCTGACGAGGAGCCATTTTGGTCTTCTTGCATTCATCCTCTGTCCCCAACTCAGTTGCCAGTTGCTGTCCCCAAACTAAATTATATGGGGTGGGAAGTCACCACTCGGAACCAATCTGGAATCAGATATCAGTTTAGTTACATGTACTCAGGTACAAAACCTAAGTGAATGGCAAGAATATTATAACATTCTAACTCTAGCATATATATCGTATCCTAATAGACCTTACTCTCTCCTTATAACTAATATTAATGGTTCCTTATTCCCTACTTTTATTCTAATGCTATGAACAACTTCTAATTGGATACATATTATAAAGTATTTATTAGGGAAAAAATCGAAACCCAAGATTACCATATGTAACAATAAGACTCAAAAAATTAAATTTTGAAGGAAATTTGCCAAAACACGTTACTCAGTTTTCATTGAGGAACTGATAATCCACTTGTAAGGTGCAATATGCCTTAGGTCATTCACAATATCTCCCAACCAGTTTCAAAGCCAGAATAATATAACCAGTGTTTTTCAAACTGCAAACCTTAACTTAGTAGGTAGTGAAGTAAACATGTTCATCTCATTAAGCATTTATTAAAAATAAAATAGAAGAGAATTGCAAACATCAGACTGTTTAGTACGTATTATGGGTAAATATTAGAATATTAGAGGGGAAAGAGAGAATGAGAATGAATGTGTGTGTGTGTGTGTGTGTGCGCGCGCGCGCATGTGAGATAGGTCATAGGTCAATGTAAATTTTTTTCTTTAATATGAGTCATGGCTAAAAAGTTTGAAAGCTATTGGTTTAGTCTAACCCTGTTATGCTACAGATTACACATAGAGGTCCAGGAGAAGGGAATCCTGCCATAGTTCCATGATAAATAGTAAATAGCTAGTTAGCAGCTATATCTAGAGTTATTTCCTGCTTATGTATTTAGAGCTGTTGAACCCAAAATGAAGTTTATTTTACTGTAGACTGGCCTTTCATATCAAGTAAAGAGAGGATGAATATAAGTCTTTTTTAATACCTACAATGACACATCAGGTAAAACTGTGACTGTCCCAGTTTAGGAGCAGTGCATTAGGGGAGCTTGGCTGAGTCAGGGAAACCTGCATTAGGAGACGTTGGGTCAGCATAATCAAGAAGCAAACTGTAGATCCTAGAATACTAGTATAGATACTAGTGAGCAAGACTAGAGTAACAGAGCAGCTTAGGACCTATTGTGATACACCTAGACCCTTTTATTCAATATCACAAAACCCCGTTTCTCTCTAAAGAAAAGCTGTACGAGAGGTAGAAGCAGTGCACCTACATGCTTCCTCTGAGCTTAGTCTATTGTAGATAAGACTGTAGACAGGCCCCTACTAACACGGAAGCCAGACAGAGGAATACCCCTTGGTTTTTGCTTTCCCTAGACTGTAGAGTAGCCTGCAAACGTTGAAATGTTGCCAGGTATTTTCCACTTTAGTCTTTACTGATATATCAGGTAGCTTGTTTCATTTTTCAGTTAAGGATTGTAAGAGTTGTACCAGAGAATAAAAGTACTGACCCTCAATTAGAAATCCCATCCTCTAATTGCTCAGATCATATTTACAGAGTCCAAGATAACCAGAGTCCAAGCATTTAAAGATAGATTTTGTTTTGTACCAACACCCTGTTGGAACTAAGCTATGGCTTAGAGTGCTGGGTTTCACACTATTGTACAGAACCCGGGGTCCCGTGGAAGTGGTACAAGGGGCAGGGGCAAGCTGCACACAGAAGGCTCAACACTAGGCTCCCTCCAGCAGGCTAACCAGAGTGGTTTCAAGGTGTAATAGTTGTCTAAATGATGTTCCTGTTGATATTCTGTTTCAGACTTATTTTGAAAAGGATTTTGCCATCCAAAAAAGTTTGAAAATGACCCTCAGATGCTTAGATAAGACACTTAGAAAGCAAACGATTATCTCAATGTCACTTGCAATTATTAAATTATTGCTTCAGTATTCTACATCAGTGACATGAAGGACCTCTGTACTTTTCACGGCCCTCAGCTGATTAGTTAAGTTGGATCTTTCACCTTCTGAAATACTTAATCAAAAAAGGTCCATTTAAGTTTTAACATGGTTGAAGAAATGAAATAATACCTAGTTTTAAAAAGAAAAAAATCATCAGTGCCCTTTGTGCAGGTAATTATCGTGTTAGACTGAGAATATTTCTCTTAAATTGGATATGACAACTATGGGTATTAATTCAATTGTGATCCTTAATGACGTGTAGCTAGCATCTTGATTGGTATCATTACTGAAAGAGTAATTTAACAAGATGATGGCTTTAATGGGAGCAAAGAGAATATTAAAATTATAGAAGCATCAAGTTTCTGGTAGCATGTGTTAAGAATGTAACAGTTTGTTTCAATTTCTTAGGTTCTAGATTTAAGAAAATTGCTTATCCATTGGGACTGGCCACTTTAGGAGCAGCTGTTTGTTACCCAGTTCAGTCCGTAATAATTGCAAAGGTAGGTTCTTTCTAAGTGAAAGCTGCATTTTAGTATTTCTTTAAACTCTTGGTGTGGCAACATTTAAATGTCATATGATATCTGTAACATTTAATTTTCAGAGACATATAGTTACCAACTCTTATATTGGCAAAATTATATTAGCATCTCAGCATGGTTATGCCACTCCTGACATATGATGATCACCAATAAATAGGATGACTTTGTTTCAATATAATTCGACATTATAAATGCTGGTTTGACAATTAAGTTCAAAGAGATTGAATTACAATTTATGGGGATAAATACCGCTGTATCATAGAGCCATGTAAAATTCTATTTTTCATTAACAGAAAGTTCCAGCTGCTGGTAGCTCTCAGTTCAGCAAATTAACATAATGTAAGGACCAGACACTTGGTAGGTACCTAGACAAGATAATGGAGGCTTTGGAAAGTGGAAAAAAATACAGACGCATATACAAACTCAGTTTTGAAACCATCTGGAACTAAGTAACACTATCCATGAAAATCCATATGATAGTTGTTTTGTCATTTTCTTGTGAGCTTACCTACAAATCCAGATATTTTCCTAGGAATTTGAACAGCTCCTGTCAGGATTTTATTTTATTTTTAATGCATATTTGATAGTGAGATGGAGAACTTTGGGATATGTAGTTTTTTCTTCCTTTACTTCTTCCCTTAATTACCGACATTTAGCATTTCCCCTCACACTTGAAGCAGTGTGTGTTACCAAAAGGACTTTCTGTCTTTTTATTATCATTATGGCATCCCTTCCAATATTGACGTAGATAAAGCTGCCTATTCAGTATTTTGAGGATGTCAAGATTATGGGGCCCTATGCAGTTTGTAATATAATCAAATTGTAAAAGCTTATACCAAATGAAAAGAATATTATTCATAAAATGTGGTTATACTTGAGATGATTGATGAAATGAGACTTTTATTTTTTAAATGTTTTCCAAAATTTATGCAGGAATTAGCCACTTAAATTCATTTAGTATTAGTGCTGCAAGAAACCTTTGAGCTCATTACATTCAACTTTCTCATTTTCTCATTTACCAACAAGGAAACTGTGGCCCACAGAAGGTTCACAGTGACTGACTGGTCTTGGGCTCTTTTTGACTGCATGTGGCGTACTTCTGTGCTCATTTCTCTCCCTTGGCCATCATAACAGCTCCTGATTCTTTTGGTTAGTTTATAGTAATGACACCATATTTTTTTATAAAACTGATACCTACTCATCCTTAAATAATTTAAGCATTGCAAAAATGTGTAGAAAAAAAAACAAACCCACTGAAATTCTTCCATTGAGAAAAATATCAGTGTTAACATTTGATAGAATGTTATTTTACTCATTTCTTCATGCCTACATAGAGATAGAAAAATAGGTGGCTGACTAGGCAGATACAGTTTCATAAGAACAGGATCATACGTGCATATTAGACATCTTATTTTTAATGAAAAAGTATTAAAAGTATGAAAATTCAATTTTAATACCTTTTTCAATTTTTGAAGTATTAAATTCAATTTTACTTTGACAGAAGGAAATAAAAACAATTGCTGATATTTAAATTAAAATTACTATGGTAAAATTGTTATAGGTATGGATTCCTGAAACTTCTTCTGTGGTTAAATAATAATTGTTACTTAAATTTCTAGAGTTAGGACCCTTGCTTTTCCTTTAATGTCATGTAATATTGTCATATGTAACATTTGGTGAAGTCTAATATTATACATATATTATTATACAGGGTTCAGCACAAATAATGCCTCTGTTTTATCACAAAATCATAAGCATGTGATTCTGTAACATAACAATATCACACTCAAGCACACCATATGACACTTTAGGTGAAGTGTTCAAATTAAAACTATAAATGAATTCTATGCAGCAGAAAGAAAGAAGGAGCTCCTACCCTTTGCGGCATCATGGATGCAACTGGAAAGCATTATGCTAAGTGAAATAAGCCAGGCAGTGAAAGATAAATACCATATGATCTCACCTTTAACAGGAACCTAAATAACAAAACAAAGAAACAAGCAAAATGCAGTCAAAGACACTGAAATAGAGGACAGGCAGAAAGTGACCAGAGGAGAGAGAAGAGGGAGTTTCAGGGGAAAAGAGGGGAGGGTTTACAGGAACAAAGTTAAAAGACACATGGATAAAAACTAGGGGGAGGGT